>BCLH01000249.1:6022-222508 GCA_001602315.1 Zoysia pacifica
CAACTGCCTTCCCCGCCTCTTCGTGCATGCAGCCCCAACCGCTCCGATTTTCCACGGGAACTGGACCCCAACCGCGCCCACGACTCCCCCTACTCGATCGACAGTTTTCCCCTACAAAAACCGGCCGCTCGGCTCTCTCTCTCCCCCCACAACCGCCCCCCGCCCCCCCCCCCCCGTCGCGCTGCGCCAGGAGCACTACCCCGACCTCGTCCGACACCGTGCTGCTCTTCCTCCGCTGCACTGCCTCGCTCGGCTTTTCCTGTCGAGTGCCGCTGTCCGGAGCCATACTGTGACGCCGTCGAAGCGCTCCCGAAGAACCTCGCCGTCGCGTGCCCCCGTCCGGCCGTCCCCAACCCAGTACGACCCCTCGGTGAGAACCTTCTCGTCCCCCTCGTCGTTTTAAGCCCAAACCCGTCAAGTTCCATGCCTCGTCGAGCTCAGGCGAGCTCGCTGGAGCCGCCGGCAATGGCGTCGCCGATGGCCGGCGGGTTGCCGCCAAGCACCCAAGCTCGGGCGCCTCTCTGCCGTTGGATCTGCTTTTGATGACCGAGATTAGAGTCATCATTTGCTTTAAATCGTAGCCATTAGATTGAGATCCGAGGGCCCAGATGACGCCACATTGTCCACTTTGTTAGATCCGTTCAATTTAAAATCAAAGGCCTAGATTTGTTCTAGGTTTTCTATACTAAATCAACCTCATTATTGCGTTAGCATGACGTCATGCTGACATCAACAGACCCGATTAATTAAAAATATTTAGAAAATTAGGTTAATTAAAATTGGATTAATCTGTTAGTTATTAAATATAATAATAAAATAATTTATAATAATATTAATCTAAAAAATAATTATAATAACTATTTAATTACAATACAGTCCTTGCCTATGACAAATTTACACTTTAATCCTTGAAACTGTAATTACTTTTTAGTCCTTAATTAATTTTGTAAATTATAGATAGGTCCTCAAAACTTAATTATTAATTATAGATTAGTTCCTAATCCTTATAAATACCATAACTTTTAAACCATAGCTTTGATTTCAATGAATAATATACCAAAACTATAGTATCGAAATAACCTATGCATTCATGGCATAATCATATTGATCTTGATCTGTTTTGTTGCATTTGATTGATTGTTTGTGCTTTTATGTGTTAGGCCTGGACCCGGAATACAAGGACTTTAGGCAGAAAGACTTAGAAGCCATCGAGTACTATATCCAGGAGCAGCAAAGCAAGTGTTCTTAACCATCTTGTGCCTACTTTACAAATCCTCTATCTTGTAGATTCTATATTTGTGTCAAATTGATTGCGCACCTATTATTAGGATTACCTAGTCTTTCCTTACACACTAGTTTACTTTTTTGTTGGGTAGATCTCTTGCTTAGCTTGCTGTTGTCGGGATGGGTGATCTTAAATGGATTTATCATTATCATACTTGCTTCACGAGGATTAATGGTTATTTAATAGCAACATTGATATTAGTGATTTGGGTGATATTGTTGGTGTAGGGCTGTGTGCGGGGTTACCGGCACTGTCCTTTGGTATGTTATCTTTTCAAATCTAAGAACCTGTTTGTGGAGCGACCACCCATGTGCTACCGTACAAGCACGAGCCAAAAATAGGTGCTATCTGACGTAATAAGTGGTGGAGACCAGTTCTGTGCGTGCTAGCTGGTGGAGCGGGGGAAGCCAGTTAGGCTTGGATTCGCCTGGAAAGAGATGTATGAGGAAGGGAGAGTTACTCTCGAGAACCATCTAGCACAAGAGGGGCCTTTCCTAGGTTACGGTTAGTGTCTGATTAGGTGAAAACTCAGTAGGCACATACAAGCTGGAGAAAGGTCATGGAAAAGTAAGTCTTGAAGTGATCTCTTGGCCTTCACACCAAAAGAAGTGTGCGAGTGCTCGACCAGCACTAGCGGAATAGAGATTCTTTAGTCCACCTGGAAATAGGGGATGGAATCACTTCTTGTGAGGAATATGTACAACATCTACAGAGTTAAAGCTATCATAACAGCCGTGCTTAAAGTCATGAGCATTGCATGGACCCTCACATGATTAGTGGGATTGGATTGGGTATGGTTTGGTGTTGTTAGTGAATCACAGTGGGAGACTGTGGTTGGTTCTTATGTTGGTCTATAGATGCGATGTCTATCACTTAGTAAATATGTGTTTAATTGGAAGTGTGTATCTATTGTGTGTTGTTATGCAAAAGAACTTTATATTGCCTTTGCCTTTTTTTTATTGCTACATGTCAACTTTTCTCACACTTGCTGAGTACAACCCGTACTCAACCTTGCTTTTATATATGCTGCTCAGCAGAAGAAGAAGTCTGGGAGAATGTGGAAGACCCTGGATTCGAAGGCTAGGTGAGCTACATCTTTGGTCAACTGCCTGTGGAAGCCCAAGTCATTTTAGTTGTTTTGTGTTACTTTGGTTTGTATTAATTTCTATGACTCAGTCATTATTGTAATAGGTTAATTACTGTGTATTCGAGACATTGTTCAGTTACCATTAATGAAGTCGTATTGTGTGAAACTTGATTTCTGAGCACACATAAAAGGTCACTTGGGTTTTGCCTTAAAACGGGGGGTGACATTACAAGATTTTGCGTGCAATTTTAGACATCTTCATGATTTTTCACAGGACACATCCTTCATTGGATCTATCTGAAACTTTTTAATGTTTCTGTTTTTGTGCCTTTGGAAATAAGAAAAATAGTCAAAATTCAAAAGAAAAATATAAAAGTGACATCATCGAGGTGACATCATTGTCTTATGCTATACTGTGCTGATTGCTGATCTTTGTAGCCGCGTCTGTTGCTGATCTTTGTGTATTATCATTGTTCGCATTTGGATTTTTTATAAGATTCGATCAACAACTAGAATTACATACTTAAAACACTATCTCTTATAGATTTGTGTTTCACTAATCATTATTTCAGCCCTCCAAGCTTCACATATACACCACAGATCAGCACTATATTTGACTCTGCAATTGTAGAATTATGACTCTCTGGTTTTTTCTACCGAAGGTTGTACCATCCTTTGTCTTGCATTGGTAAGAACTTGTAAGAACTTGTTAAGTCGTTTCCTTCTGCAGATCTGCCACCACATATTTTACACCACCGTAGTGTAGAGATAATATCCTGCATTGCTTCTTTGTTGTTTTTAACCATGGTAGGAAAGGATAAGTTTAGAAGTGATACAGCTGATGCTTTTGAAGCTGCCAACTCCCTGAATGACTTCGCTCAATATAATAGGCTTCCTCGGTGGATGACAAAGATGAACCCTATAAGAGGAGTTGCCGGGCTTCGAAGGACCAAGGCTAAGAAAGAGCTAGAGAGTCCATAGGAACATCGGTACAATTAAGGGGAGTAAGGTCTTTTGTCTCCTGTCATATAAGTGTTGGAGGGTGTGAATGCTCTTTAGATCCTTAGAAAGCACTAAAATGGCAGAGGAAGAAAAGTCGAAGACCGGACCTTAAGAACCGGCTGAAGACTCAGTCACCCGACAGTCTGGTGGACTCTGGAGGAACCAGTTCAGAGAAAGGTGTTCTCTGGAGTCGAGGAGGATTAGTCTTTGGACAGTCCGTCGGTGCAATGACCGAATAGTCCAGTGAGCCAGAAGCTAAAGTTCAGAGAAGATGTCTCTAAGAGTCTAAAAGTGAAAGTCACTGGACAGTCTGTTGTCCTATGAAATAGATTTCAGAAAAGTGTTTCCCTGACCGAGGAGGAAGAAGGGCCACCGGACAGTCTGGTGATTGCATAAAGCAGTCAGTTTTATGACATCACGTCTTAATGGTTATTTCTGAGCTTGGAGCCTATTTAAACCGTGGAGAGAGTCTTTTTCCTGTGTGCTCTTGATCAGAATTGCTGGAGCCAAGTTGGGAGAGGCCAAGGGACACCACCAATAGAGCACATTGCAAGATTGGAGATCTTTGGTGCTAGTAGGAGAGTAATAGGGAGCATTTATACACTTCTAGAGCTTGTAGAGTTTGAGAAGTGTGATCTTTGTCAATTACGCTTGGTGTGGGGCAGCCTTGACTGGCTAGAAATCGGTGATCGAGCTTCTGAGGAGATTGTGGAAGACATCGCCAAGTTTGTACGTGGTTCTAGGTCCTCCGCTCGAAAGAGACACCAAGAGGAAGCGCCGGAACCTTGGAGGCTTGCTCTAGCGCTTGGGTATTGTGTGCGACAGTCGGGCTGTCGGTGTCTTCACTTCGGAAGTGAAGCGTACCTTTGTGAGCATCGTTCTAAAAATGACGGGAGGGACCGAGACTCCGACGGGAGTGGTCCAACGAGGATTAGGGGAAGGCGCCTACCTTTTGAGACCTCAAAAAAAATCACTGAGCTCTCTATCTCACTCTCTTTACTTACCATATTTACTTACCGTTTGAGTAGTGTGATAGGTTGTTATTTGATTCCTCTTGGTGGTTATCATGCTAGTGCTTGATTGTTGTTATTTCTTTACCACTAGCATAGTTAGGAGTCTTGACCTACTAGACTTATTTAGATTTGCTTCCGTTGAGTCTTATAGTTTTAGTTCGTAACAAAATTAGTACTATAAGTCCATTGATTCAACCTCTTTTTGTGTCTTTGATCCTTACAAGTGGTATCGAAGCTAAATGCTAATTTTCAGGCTTCACCGCTTTGTGTAAGGATGCCGAACGAGATGAAGACTCTGCCCGTATTTGATGGGGACGATTACTCTTATCGGAAGGCTCGCATGCAAGCCTACCTAGAGTCAATCGATGGGAAAGCGTGGCAAGTTACTAGTAATGTTACGAATGAGAATGAGAGACTTGATTTCCTTTTCATTAAATACAATGCTAAGTCCAAAAATGCCATGTTTGGATGCATTTCTAAAAATGTCTTTTCTAGCATCAATGCATCATCCACCGTACATAAGATATGGATCGAATTGCAAAACATCTATGAGAGCTCCTTCGAGACCAAGGAAGAGCGTTACTATGTTCTTAAGAACAAATATGATTCCATCACCATGCAACCTCATGAAAAGGCTAATGATGTTTATTCTCGCTTGCGTGTAGTGGTTAAGGAGATCAATGTCTTGGGCCTCAAGGACAAAATAGATGATGTGGAGATCATGAGAAAGCTCTTGAGTATGTTGCTGCCAAGTTACAACTTTATCGTCACATGTCTCTTTCAAGCCAACTTGGCTACTCTCACTGTTGAGGTCATGCTAGGCAAGCTCACGACCTATGAGGGGTACAAGTTGGGCAGCTCCACTGACTCTCAATTGCTCAAGAATCTTACCCTACAATTTGATCAAGAATCACCCAATGGCAAGAACAAGAAGAAAAAGGTGGAGGAAGATGAGAAAAGTGATAATGAGGATCTTGCGCTCTTGATGAAAAAGCTATTTCGCAAGGGAAGACACTCATCTTCTAAGAGAAACTCCGCGTGCTTCAATTGTGGCAATGGCATTTCGCTAAGGAGTGTCTCAAGCCTAAGAAGAAGAGCAAGAAGGAAGCTTCTAGTGAGAGTGATGATGAAGAACGCAAGCCTAAGAAGAAATTGAAGAAGAAGTTCTTTGTCAAGAAGAAGAGCAAGAGCAAGGAGAAGAAGTCTCCGCACAAAGCTTATATTGTTGGTGATTGGCTCACTAATAATTCAGACTCTTTATTTTCTAGTGAAGGCGAGCTTGAGCTACTGCCATGACTAGCTCTACCAATGATCTCTGTGATCGGTGAAATCTCGGCCATCCATTTTCCTTGTGATCTAATCCGTCCGTTGACTTGTTTGTCACATATCCGCACGTGTTCCTTTGAGTATTCTTACCAACACTCGTGAGCCCTCTTAGCCGACCTTGTCGTTGTCCGCCGTGCGCCCCCCGCTCGCTGTTAGCCACTGCCGCGCGCCACCTGCCTCCAGCCGCCGCGCTTCACAGCCTCGCCGCCTCGTCGTGCCTGCGCTGCCCAACTTCATCGCCTCACGCGTGCATGCCCTAGCTCGCCCAAGGCTGCCGCCCTTGCTCCGCCCCGCACTGCGCTGTCACCCCGTTGCTGAGCCGCCGCTTGTGCCGCCGTGCCTTCCGGCCACCTGCTGCAACCGCCCCGGCTTGCTTCCACGTCGTTGTGCTCAACTTTGTCGTTGCCTCCTACTCTCGTGCAAAACCCTCATAAGGTTTTTGATTTCGAGGCAATCGAACGTGTTCCGCGTGATTTTCAGCGGTTACGTCATTCTTCTCCGGGGTATTGAATTCTATCTCATACATTTCACCCAAAATGCCCAGCATGCCTTGTTTGTTAATTAATTGCAAAAATTGGTATATATTGCATAAAGATCTCACCGTTTATTGCCAATTGACGTGATTAGTTGACATATTCCTGTACTTGGTGCCATATTGAGGTTATTGCTTGCATATTTTAGTATGGCATAGAGTCTCCTGTCGCTAGTGTCACAATTTGAATGCATTGCTATATTATGAATTGTGGCATTAGTCTATCGATATCATCGTTGTGCTTATTTGCTTTATTTGATCGGTGATATGTCCTTCATTCCACCGCTAGGACTTCATTTAGAGTCGCTGACCTTTTGTGCTTATAACTTATATTTTTTTCTTATGTGGTGCAGTGACAATTGGACCTTGGGTCAAGACAGTTTCAGTGGCAATTCAGAATCTCAATCTATTTAGTGGTTTCTTGGACTGGTTAAGAGCCAAGCTCTTGATCCTATCTTGCAGTGTTAGCTGGTTAGTGGTTCTAGCAGTTGATCTTTCAGACAGTTGACAATATGGGCAGGCAGAGACAAGAGTTCAGAAGAGAAGGGAAAGGGCAAGGCCGTAGAGCTTGAGAAGAAGAAACTGAGGACAAGGGACCCTGAGTGGGACAAAGCTCTTGCTGCAGTAGACGTTGATGTTCCTCCACATTGGAGGCCTGGTGCTTTGAGGATAGGGAGCTCTGAGTCCAAGGGAGAGTTGAGTAGGTCGACCCGACAGAGAGTGGCAACCACTCCTCTGCCAGTAGGCAATCGAGAACTGCGGAGGGAGAGGCAGTCTAGAAGAGCTCACAGCAGATGACAAAGATGTCCACATCAGAGGACTGGAGTGTGCGAGGTGTGCACAGTGAGAGCCGAGAGAGCTCGGCGGGCCATGGGCAGGATCACAGAGGTTGAAGTTGATTTGCTAAAGCTGAAGTGCCCGGCCATCAAGGCCAAGAGGAGAGTGGACTTCACTGCTTAGGTCCCCGCTGGGAGACATGCGAATGTTGTTCAGTTTTAGACAGTACTCCAGCGGAGGATCTACGAGGTCTACAGGTGGTAGCTTACCACTAAGGGCTAGAGCTCAGTGTTTGCTGCACATCGCCATTGTTCTTTGGAGGCACTGAGCATAGGAGCTGGGGTTGACATGGAGGAGCACATCTTTTACCTTTCTGGATTGTCAGAGTTAGTCACCCAGCCCCTGAGGTATAGTGAGGACATGGTGCTTGAGTTTTACGCCTCACTATGGATCTCCTCAGATCGCTCATATCTCTGGTTCATGTATAAAGGAGAGCCACACCATTATGAGAGGTTTGATGTCTTGACGGCCCTTGAGTTTATATCTTCAGAGACACGGATCCACACTTCGGCCCATCCGGATTTCTCACCACCATTCAGACCGTTTGGAGGGATGGAGCTGAGTGATGAGAGGATGAGTATTGCCTTCCCGTTAACTCATGGGGAGCACTACTCAAGTCACCCTCTGTGATCGACACACGAGGCTTGTGTTCTTAGAGGGCTACTTGGGAGGTCGACAGCGCCTCGAGCTGGCTACAGAGAGTGAGTAATCATACTGCATCAGTGGTTGCTATGTTTTCTGCTGAGGCATGAGATCTTTGACATGACAGACTTGCTGCTTGCTCAGATGGATGATTTTGTATATGAGGGGATTGGTGCTCGACAGTTACCTTTTTCCCCCTACATATGCCTGATGCTGAGGAGAGCTAGGGTTGTGACTGAAGAGGAGTATTCAACATTGTTAGAGATCACCACCTCCTTCAGTCCAGCTGAGCCATCTGACTCTAGAGTTCTATGAGTTTCAGCTTCTCAGAGCACCCTTGGAGGAGAGGACACCACAGCTCCAGAGGATGTTGACATTGAGGCTTCGGATGGAGCATAGCCAGGTGCTGGGAGCACTGAGGCTCCAGGTCTAGCCAAGACTTTGACCTCTCGTGCTACACTTAACCCTGCTCTTGCTGTCAGGTTAGATGCTATTTAGCCAAAGTAGGAGCAAAGGAGAATCTGAGAGGAGCAAATTGAGCTTATGCGCCGAGAGAGGGTCGAGTTCGAGGAGAGGATCCTACTCGAGTGCCTCCACAAGGAGGAGTGGCTACAGATGGAGAGAGAGCTTGCAGAGGAGAGGAGACGGCAGGATAGTGAGTTTTATGAGATCATAGCGTTCTTAGTTGGAGATGGCAGCGGCTATTTCATACATGTCCGCCGGTTTTGGAGCTATTGCGTCTTATCTCCAAGGGACTGGTATACCACATGTTCTAGTATTTTTGACGACTACGTTGCCAAGTCTCCTGCCTTCACAGCTCCAGCCTACTGCACCTCAGCCTCAGTATTCTTCAGTGCCAGCATTCACTTTTGAGTTGCTGAGCCAGAGTCAGCAGCAGCAGCAGTCCACCTTCACTACACTGCTCTCAGCCTTGTTTTCACCATTCGTACCTTTTGGGGCAGAGCTAGCACAGTCACGACTACTTGAGAGGTTAGTGTTCCTGTTACATCTTCTTAGTTCTCTCTAGTTTTCTCGTACTCTATGTCGATACTATTTGCTTCAGCAGAGCCGAGAGTGTTAGTGCCAGCATAAGAGTCAGAGACAGCAGTGGGTAGTTCTCTTGCTTTGAGGGTTTTATCTTTTGATGCTACTACTGCTGAGTCAACGTTGACAGAGCCACTGCCAAAGGCTTCACAGTCAAAGCCAGCAGCCACCACAACTGAGCAGCCCAGAGCTTCAAATGCAGATATCTTGGTTGAGATCGGATATTCTCCACAGGAGGCACCTCAGGCCCTTGCCAGTGCGGATCAGCGAGCTTCAGTTGAGGGCAAGGAGCCATCCTCGACGTCTTCCTCAGGCTTGAGTGCCTTCGATGATGTTGAGCAGCTAGGAGGAGACCAGTCAGCAGCAACAGCTCAGCCAGCAGAGGAGTAGCCTCTGACTGTCACTGCACCCAGATCTTCAGCTGCGTAGGATTAGATCTTCTGTAGGAGTTGGGTGAGAGACATGAAGTGTATTGTTCTGAGAGATAGCTATCTAGGGGGAGGCCGTGGATGGGTAGTTAGGGCTCTGGATTTTATTTGGCAGATTTCATTGGCTCTTTGTGACATTTTGATGAGCTTGTGTTTTATTCGACTCTTTTAGCTCATTGGAATGTACTCGGTTTTTGGACTAACGCCGTAGTTTCTTTGTGTATGGCTTCTAGTGCTTTATCTATTTTACAGGTTCCGTTGTGCATGTGCGCTCCCGTCTTATTCTCTATTGTGCACTACTCTTTGCCAAACCAGCGTTCTCCCTCTCTATTTGCTTCCTCGGTGCCATGTTTTTGAACGATTAGATGACAAAGGGGAGAGAGAGCTACCAAACAGGTGGAGAACCGAAGAAGAGCAACGCTTCCTACCCATGACAAAGGAGGGAAACTCTTGCAAAATTTTTCTGAGGAGACATCAAGGTAAGGGGGTAAGTGTTCTTTCGAGATGCATTTTATTGTCTATCCTCTTTTATCTCGTTTGGACTGTTTGTGAGTACTATAGTTGTCATCAATCACTAAAAAGGAGGAGATTGTAAGCTTTATGACCTTTGAAGTCCCCTAAAAGGTATGAATTGATTTTGGTGATTGAATGAACAACCCTAGGTTAAAATTGTGTTGTAGGTACCACTCCGCTAATTCTACATCAATATGGTGGGCTTCCTAGATGCATAACAAGGACGAACCTTAGAAGAGGAGTTGTCGAGCTTCAGAGGACCAAGGCTAAGGACTAGCTAGAGAGTTCATAGGAACGTCGGTACTATTAAGGGGGTAAGGTCTTTTGTCTCCTGTCATACAAGTGTTAGAGGGTGAGAATGCTCCTTAGATCCTCAGAAAGCACTAAAGATGGCAGAGGAAGCCAAGTCCAAGACCGAAGCTCAAGAACGAGCTGAAGACTCAGTCATCGGACAGTCTAGTGAAGTCATCAGACAATCTGGTGGACCCTGGAGGAGCCAATCCAGTGAGAGATGCAATCTGGAGTCGAGCAGGATTAGTCATCGAACAGTTCATCGGTGCAATGACCGGACAGTCTGGTGGGCTAGAAGCTGAAGTCCAGAGAAGATATCTTTGGGAGTCCAAAAGTGAAACTCACTAGATGGTCCGGTGAAGGTGTACCAAACAGTCCGGTGTTTATGGAATAGATTTCAGAGAGAGTATTTCTCTAGCTGAGGAGGGACAAGGGTCACCGAACAGTCCGATGGTCTAGTCACCGGACAGTCCAGTGATTGCATAAAGCAGTCAGTTTTATGATATCACATCCCAATGGTTGTTTCTAGCCTTGGAGCCTATTTAAACCATGGAGAGAGACGTTTTCCTGTGTGCTCTTGATCAGAATTGCTAGAGCCAAGTTGTGAGAGGTCAAAGGACACCACCAAGAGAGCACATTGCAAGATTGGAGATCTTTGGTGCTAGTAGGAGAGTAATAGGGAGCATTCATACACTTCTAGAGCTTGTAGAGCTTGAGAAGAGTGATCTTTGACTATTACTCTTGGTGTGGCCAGCCTAAACTGGCTAAGAGTCGGTGATCAAGCTACCGTGGAGATTGTGGAAGACATCGTCAAGTTTATACACGATTTCGGGCCCCCTGCTCGAAAGGGACACCAAGAGGGAGCGCCCGAGCATTAGAGGCTTGTTCTAGCGCTTAGGTATTGTGTGCGACAGCCGAGCCGTCGGTGTCTTCACTTCGAGAGTGAAGTGTACCCATGTGAGCATCATTCCGAGAACGACGTGAGGGACTAGGACTCCGATGAGAGTGGTCCAACGAGGATTAGAAGAAGGCACCTATCTTTCAAGACCTTGAGAAGAAGTCACTGAGCACTCTCTATCTCACTCTCTTTACTTACTGCATTTACTTACCGTTTGAATAGTGTGATAGGTTGTTTCTTGCTTTCTCTTAGTGGCTATGGTGCTAGTGCTTGCTTGTTATTTTTTTACCACTAGCATTGTTAGGGGTGTTGGCTTACTAGACTTGTTTAGGTTTGCTTCTGTTGCGGTCAAGTCTTGTAGTTTTAGTTCGTAGCGAAATTAGTGCTATAAGTCCACCGATTTAAGCCCCCCTTCTCGGTGTTCTTGATCCTTACAGATGCCCTTCCGGATAACAAACCAGGAATTCTGACATCTCTGAACTTGTATGACAACCCTTGAGAGACGTTGACCACAACAGAGAGAGGACGAGGAAGTTAATGACGAGAACTACTCTGAGGATGACATTGACAATGATAGAGAACAACAGAACAGATTTTGTGATCGTCAACGTTGTAACCGCCAAGGTATGGGAGGTAATGAACGTCGTGCCCCTTACGAACCTTTCGCTAAAATTAAGTTTACCATCCCACCCTTTTTTGATACTGATGATGCTCAAGCTTATCTTGATTGGGAGATGGATATAGAGCAAAAATTTACATCTCACTTCGTTACTGAACAATATAGAGTTAGACAAGCTACTAGTAAGTTTAGAGATTTTTCTTTACTGTAGTGGACTGATCTTTGAAAAGCGCATTTATTAATTGGGATAGATTGAAAGATACTATGCGTATCTGTTTTGTTCCTCCATCCTATCAAAGAGATTTGCGTAAAAAATTGCAACGCTTAGAACAACATGATAAATTTGTTCAAGAATATTTTTTGGAGTTGCAAAAGGGTATAAGGCGTTGTGAGATAGAAGAGGACATTGAGGATACTATCTGTCGTTTTTATGGTGGATTGCGTCGTGAAATTCAGGACATTATTGATTATAAAGATTGTGACACTGTCGAGCAGTTGTTTCACCTTGCTGTGCTAGCAAAAATAAGAATTGCAGGGATGACAACTCCAAAACAGCAGCCGTACATACACTACACGGTCGATGTTTCCTTCTACTTCGACCACATGTACACCACCACTGTTGAGTAGGAGGCCTTCTATCACATCCAACACTGCAACAGCACCGAAACCAGCCCCTTCGGCGCAATCTTTGGACCTGAGTAAGCCTTCTTTGCAGGTATCCAACAAGAATACATCCTCCAGTACCTCCACAGGACGCTCCTCCAACATAAAGTTCCATAGATGCCATGGCACGGGTCATATAAAGCGAGATTGCCTAAGCCAGCGGCATACGTTGCTACTGAAGATGGAGGATATATAAGCACTTCAAATGTTGAGGATGAAAAATCCGATGATAAGTTTACTAACAATGATGATGGCCAAGTATTTGGTGGTGATGATACTTCGGCTTACAGAACCATCATTGTCCAACGAGCGCTCTCCGCACAGATACACCTTGATAAGATTAAATATCATAATCTATTTCAAATTTACTTTGTGATCAAGAACCGGCGTGCACGCGTGATCATTGATGACAGAAGCTGCAACAACTTAGTGAGTACTGATTTGATCACTAAGCTTGACTTGCCCATACTGCAACATCCACATCTCTGCCATATCCAATGGTTAAATGACTCCGGTAAGACAAAGATAACGAAAACTTGTCGAGTCTCTTTTTCCATTGACACCTATGTTGATTCTGTGAATTGTGATGTTGTACCTATGTAAGCTTATTTATTGTTATCGGATGGTCTATGGGAACATAATAATGATGCTATCCTCTATGGTAAAAATAATAAATATACCTTCATGCATAAAAGAAAGAAAATTACTTTACTACCTTTAACCCCTGCTGAAATTGTACAAGCTGATAGGGATAGAATTGCTAATGAAAAGAAAGAATATCCTCCTACACCTGAAAATCAGCAAGCACTAAAATTGAAAAGTCCTGTAATGCTTACAACAAAATCTGACCTTTCTGAAATTTATGATGAAAATGCTTCATGTTATGGTTTGGTATGCAAGGATGCGTTGTTTTCATATGAAGATCTTGCTTTTTCTTTGTCTGCTCCTATTGCTAACCTTTTGCAGGAGTATCATGACATTTTTTCAACACGAGATACCTCTGGACTGCTACCCATTAGAGGGATTGAACACCAAATTGATTTGATTCATGTAGCGAGCTTGCCAAACCACGCCTCTTATAGAACCAACTACTAGGAGACTATGGAAATTCAGCGATAAGTCCAAGTTGTTTTGGACCGCGGGTATGTACGTGAGAGCCTTAGTTCTTGTGCCGTTCCTATTCTTTTGGTTCCAAAGAAAGATAGTTCTTGGCAAATGTGTGTTGATTATAGAGCCATTAACAATGTCACCATTAGATATCATCATCCTATTCTTAGGTTAGACGACATGCTTGATGAATTATGTGGTTCTATAGTGTTCTCTAAAATTAACTTGCGAAGTGGATACCACCAAATAAAAATGAAATTGGGTGATAAATAAAAAAACTGCTTTTGGATTGTATGAGTGGTCAGTGATGCAATTTGGATTGTATGAGTAGTTAGTAATGCCTTTTGGATTGACTAATGCACCTAGTACTTTCATGCATTTGATGAACGATGTCTTACATTCTTTCATTGAAAAAATTTTTGGTACTTTATTTTGATGATATCTTGATTCACAGCAAGTTAACGAATGAACATTTATCTCACTTGCCTGTTTTTGATGCTTTGAGAGATGCACGTTTGTTTGGTAATCTTGAGAAGTGCACCTTTTGCACGGTTCAAGTCTCTTTTTTTGGCTATATTGTTACTCAACAGGGAATTGAAGTTGATGAAGCTAAGATAAATGCGATCAAGAGTTGGCTCACGCTCACAATGGTTTCACAAGTGCGAAGTATTATTGGACTTGCTAGATTTTATCGCCGCTTTGTCCAAGATTTCAGCACACTTCTAAAAATTTGGCATATTGCCACGCAACGCATTGCAACAAACTAAAATATGTTGCAATATGTAGATGATATTACAACCATTTTGCTAAATAGTGGTAACAAGTGGATGATAATGCCACATATATTGTAGCATTGCGATAATCGTAATTTTTGTTGTAATAGGTTGGTATTGTTGCCACACAATAATCATGTTGCAACAATCTTTATAAATCGTTGCAATTCAATGATATTGCCACAGAAAAAATTATGTGGCAACATAATAAATTTATTGCCACAGATATGTGCCATTATAATAATCTCAACTTTTTGTTGTAACAGATTGATGCTAGCTATTACCACAAAAAAGGATGAAGTGGCAATATGTGAAATTGTTTGCCACAAAAATCTATTGTTATGATAATCTAGATTTTTCATTCCAAAACGTGTTTTTAGAAACCATAAAAAATTAAGTTGTTTTGTCACAAAGAAAGATGTTGTGGTGACATGTCCAATTTTCCACCACGAATAAGGTAGCGTTGCGATGATTTTATTTTTTGTTGTGAACAGTATTATCATGAAAAATTTTATGGCTAATATATGAATGTTTCTTAAAGAAAATAAAATAAAAATTAAATCAAATCAGATTACATAAATCCAGATCAATATGTATACACGAGAAGATATAAACGCCTCTTTTGTTTCTTCTGCTTTTGTTTTTCTTTCTACATAATTTTTCCTTTTTTATTACAATTTTTTTTATTTTTCAAGTCTTGTATCCTCACGCACTCACCAGCCTGGCCCAACTCACGGCCCATCAATTTCAGTTACCACTAGGTGGGCCCCAGCTGTCATATCCCTTCTTTTTTCCTCTCTCACACGAACAGATCTAAGAGCCGCCTCCAGCCGCCGCTGCCAGCAGGCTTCCTGCTGCTGTCGTGCCTTGCTGCTAGCCCTGCTGCTGCTCCCGTGCTTTGCTGCTGCTGCTGTGCACCACCGCTGGCTGCTGCTGCAGTTCGTGAGGGAAAAGAGGAGGCTAGGGAGAGGAGAAAAGGCCATCTGGTTGGCCTTGATGAGCTGCGCCTCCAACTGCTGCTGCTGCTCGCTTTCTTTCATAGCTGCTCCAATCAGAGAGAGGTGAGAGCTGGGAAGACGGGGAAAAAGAAAGAGGAAAAACAAAGAGAGGAGAGAAGGGGATTGGTGAGAGCAGAGCAATTTCTATAAGGTGAGGTATTTGCGACTAATTAGTCACTCTCTTTAGTAATACATAGATTAAAAATACTAAAACAATGGAACTACCGATATGAGTTAGACTAGACGTGTTGTTTCACATTTCATAGGACAACAGGGACTAACGTCGGTTTGATTGTTTGCTTCCAGGAAGCAGCTGGATCGTTATACATTCATACACCTGTGATTGAGAAACTTTTTAGCAAGCATATCAGATGATAGGAGTTGGATGCGCTTCGGTAAGGCAACAACCGAGTGGTAAAAAGGATTTGAAAAATTCATGGAAATTATGTTTGAAGGCATCTCTTATAGAGGAACTGCACTGTGTCCATGTTCAAGATGCCGTAGCATGTCGAACCGGACACCAGCTGAGGTTGAGAATCATACTATTCATAGAGGATTTGATGCAAGTTTCATCGATGAGGAAGGTAATGGTGAAGATTTAGTTGAGGAGAACGCTTGTGCAAATGGTGGTGCTGTTGATCTAGTTTCATCACTAATCAGAGGTGCTGTACATAGTGAGATCATAGGTATTGATAATGAGGAACCAAATGAATGTGCTAAGACATTCTTTAAATTACTAAAAGAGGCAGAGAAGGAATTGTATCTAGGATGCAAGGAGGCAACTAAGGTATCTTCCATTGTCAGGCTATTTCAAATCAAGTGCATGTTTGGTCTTAGCAAGAGTGCTTTAGAGGCCATACTTCATTTGTTCTCGCTTGTGCTCCCTGCTGGCCACAGTATACCAAACACGTTGGACATAGTGCAAAAGGTTGTCCGTGATCTAGGCCTCGACTATAAAAAGATACATGCATGCATCAATGATTGTGTGCTATTTCGAAAGGAATATGCTGAGATGGATAAGTGTCCAATGTGTGGTGAGTACAGGTGGAAGTTGGCCACTTCAGATGAAAATGGTAAGTTGAGTGGCATTGTTGCAACCTAGCGACCTGTTCCACGTAAAATCCTAAGATACTTCCCAGTTATTCCTCGTCTACAAAGTTATATATGAGTGGAAGCACATAATCACTAATGCGATGGCATAAGAATGGATTGGTTAGCGATGGAAAAATGCGTCACCCTGCAGACTCTATGGCTTGGAAGCACGTGGATAACAAGTATCTTGAATTTGCATCTGATCCACGCAATGTTCGGCTAGGTCCTGCATCAGATGGCTTCAACCCTTTTGGGATGATGAATCTTACATACACTACATGGCCTATGATACTAATTCCTTACAATCTTCCACCTTGGTTGTGTTTGAAACAATCGTTTTGGATGATATCAATGTTAATACCAGTGCCAAAATCTTTAGGGCAGAACAATGATGTGTATATGCAGCCCCTGATTGATGAGCTAGTAGATCTTTGGGTTAATGGTGTGGAGACGTGGGATGCAAAGGGCAAGAAGAATTTCACTTTGCGTGCAATTTTACTATGGACAATTAATGATTTTCCAGCATATGCAATGCTATTTGGGTGGAGCACCAAAGGCAAGTTTGCATGTCCATACTGCCATGAGCATACAGACTATTTATGGCTGAAATATGAGTCCAAGTATTGCTATATGGGACATCGCCGCTTTTTTCCATTGAACCATAGGTGGCGCAGCAACAAAATCAGCTTCAACAACAAGGTGGAAGTTAGGGAGGCTCCAGTGCCACTCACCGGTAAGCAAGTGACACAACAATATGAAAATTTTGAGAAAGTGGTATTTGGAAAGATGACAGGAAAGAGAAAGCAACGTGAAGAACAAGCTAGATGGCACAATTGGAGGAAGAACAGTGTATTTTTTGAACTACCATACTGGAAAACTTTGCTTGTGAGACATAATTTGGATGTGATGTATATTGAGAAAAATATTTGTGAGAGCATTTTAGGTACTTTGCTGCAGCTACCAAGTAAGTCCAAAGATGGTGAGAAAGCTCGGCTTGTTTTGCATGATATGGGAATAAGGGTTGAGCAACATCCTCTAGGTAAGTACTATCTGCCATCAGCATTGTACTATATGGGTAAGGATGAGAAGACATATTTATGCAAATTTATAGGAGTGAAGATGACAGATGGTTATGCCTCTAGTTTTAAAAGGCTGATGGATGTCCAGGCATGTAAGATGTCTGGTGCCAAACTCATGACTGCCACATATCTTCCAAAAATTGTTACCCTTAGCTGTACGAAACATATTGCCTGAAGAGATTTCTGTCCCATTAATTCAGTTTGGTAAGTTCTTCAATTCAATATGTTCCAAAGAGCTAGAGGTTGAAGAACTTGATAATCTAAGTTTGTTGATTAGAGAAACTCTTTGTCGTCTTGAGATGATATTCTCACCTGGTCTTTGATATAATGATGCACTTGCTAGTTCATCTAGCTCATGAGGCTAAACTGGCTGGACCTGTGTGCTATTGATGGATGTATCCAATTGAGAGATACTTGTGTACACTTAAAAGCTATGTGCGAAAAAAGCACATCCTGAAGGTTCCATAGCCCAGGGAAGCTTTATCCGATAGATTGCTATGACAAGAAGAGGAAAACAGTGTGTTCCAGTCGACCTACAAGGAAAGCATAGGATGCAAAACATCCAAACCTCATGGTCATGGATATTTGGCAAAACATCCAACTCGAAGACAACTAATGAATGCTCAAATTAAAGAACAAGAACGTGTTTCAGCTGCGCATAGGGAAAGCAAGGTTGAAAAATTAGAAGAACAACTTGCAAAAGAAATTGCTGAAAGGGATAGAATACTGGAAGAAAGTAGGCAGCAGATTCGAGAAGAAGAACAAAAAGAAAGGGAAGCACTTAGAGAAGATCTCAGGAAAGAGATGCTTTCAATGCTCGTACAACAGAGGGAAGAAAGGACACAACAGGTAATAAATTGGAAAATGAGTATAGTTATGATGACTTTGTACACTATGGGAGCTACTTAATTTCCTTTTCCTTTAGTTTTCAGAGTAATAAAGAAAGCACCATCCTAATAGATATTGGAGATGTGCGCAAGACTAGAACTTCAAAAGTTAATTAGAAAAATAGTGCTAATGCATCAGCGGTATATATTTCTTCTCATCATCTAAAGAGTTGTGTTAAAAGTCGTACGCGGTCAAGGGGCGAACTAGTAAGTTTTTCAAGGCCACAAACATTCTAGTGAAAGTCTATAAAGAATATTTTTATTATTACACTAAACTGCTATCTGTATTTGTTAGTGAGCTACTCCTTACACCTTTTATCTTCTATTTTAAGTTGGCTAGAGAATTATATCATCATCATAATTAATTGTTTCTGTTGGACTTTTGATTGCCTCTGTGGTAGCATCTAGCTATGTACTGTTAAGGTCATGTTTGGATGCAAAGTATTTTCAAAGTTTTATGAAAATACTACATTTTTAGGCAATACCATGGTTTTAGTAGCAAAGAAGGTGTTTGGAAACAACTAATTTTATAGTTTTGAAAGCTATAGTATTACCAAAACTGAGGTTTTTTGGAGTTTCCAAAACTCCAGTGGGGAGCTCTTTTTCCAAAATTGAGTTTGCAATGTGCTGCCAACTATTCTCACCAACAAGTAGTCATTTTCACAAACTTTGCTTCTTTTGTGATTTTCATATGTCCTAGCTGATGTCAACCCAAATCAAATCTATTTTATTAATTTGGTTCCATCTGATATTTATTTTTTTGAGGTCACTAAAGAGTCTGTATTATTTCCCAATTTTTAGTACATGTATAGTAGGAAGTAACAGTATTAACCAAGCAATTTGTTTCCTGAATGGTAGTACAGAGTACTTAAACTTGTGGTTAGAGAATTGAACTGATAATTCCATAGTACTATGATAAGGACTTTGTTTACCAACTAATATGATAAGGACTCCACATTTTATTTGTCACATAAACAGTCCTTGTATGAAACAAAAATGATAGTACTAAATACCATGATAGCCAAACATGTTTCGGTTTATCTCAAAACTGTAAAATACTCTAGTTTTGAAATACTGTGGTATTAGATTGCTTTAGTTTAGAAAACTACAGTTTTTTAATACTATAGTTTTTAAAAACAATGACACCCAAACAGGGCCTAAGTTGTAAATTAAAATAGCCACACAGGAATTGATATAGAAAAAATATGTACTTTCATGAAATAGTTTTTGTAATTTTTCTTGGTGTTTGATCTTAATATTTGATCCTTAGATTATTGTTCAATAATCAATGTAAATGTTTTTATTTTGCAGGATGATAATATTTGAATGCCTGCTCTCCACCAACATGCCTTAATAAAGTCAAGCAAGTTAACAATGTCAAGAGATCTTGATGAGCTCCAACAGAACATTATTTTTGCTATCACACTTATTGATATGAAGCTACTTTACAATTTAGTTTGCTATTGTACGCTTATTATATGGTGATTGTATGAACTACTACACTTCATTATTACAATTAATGACTAGTAATGATGGAACGATTTGCATTGCATGATGAAGTGATTTGAGTTTTGATAAATATTCCAGCAACGCTATAATAAATGCATCATTTGTATTTGGTTATTATAAATTATTGCAACGATGCTATTTCATTGCAATACAATCATTTGCTACATATAGCATTTGATGCAATGATATGTAATTACCGCAAAATTAAATTTGTTGCGATGTGATTTCTTACCATTAATTTATTTTTGTTGTAAAACAAATCTATTGCATTGAAATATAGTGCGTTGCAATAAGGTATAGTGATGTCAGCGTACAATAATAGTAGTGTGGCAATAGATGTTGATGCAACAAAATAGTTTTTGTGGCAATTGGTGTTGCTGTAATGAATTACTTTATGTGGCAATAGTGCTCGCAGCCACCAAATATTTTCTGTGGCAATATGGTTTAGTGCCACAAAACGCTGCACTTTGCAACAACATTTGCCGCAACAAAACTATCTATGTGGCAATATAATCTGCTGCCACTAAAAGTTTTGTGTGGCAAAATAGTTAGATTGTTACCATGATGGTTGGTTGCAAATACTTCCTATTGCAATGCCTATATGTGTGGCAATATAGGTTGTTGCCACTGAATCCACCATTGCAACTAGAATAAAATGCGACATTATATTTCGTAGCAATTAATATAGGTATTGCAACAAAATAAAATAATCGTGGCACAATCTTTTTGCCACGCTACTACTTGACACGGCTGCCAACAAAAATGTCATTGTGGCAATTGGAGGATTTCACCTCAAATATGATCCTATTGCAACCAATTTTAGCCGTTGCAATAAACCAAAATTCTAGTAGTGGCACCATCGTCGCTCTAGTGAATGAGTTGACAAAAAATGATGTTGCATTCCATTGGGGCCACACACAAGAGGAGTCCTTTGTCACTTTGAAGGACAAGCTTACACATGCACCGCTGCTCTAACTTCCGAATTTTGGTAAGACTTTCAAACTTGAATGTGATGCTAGTGGAATTGGCATTGGTGGTGTGTTGATGCAAGGTAAGCCTATTGCTTATTTTAGTGAAAAATTGAATGGCCCTATTCTTAATTACTCTATGTATGATAATGAATTGTATGCTCTTATACGATGCTTAAAAACATAGCAATATTATTTGTGGCCTAAAGAATTTATTATTCATTTCGATCATGAGTCACATAAGCATATTTGTAACCAAAATAACTTAAACCATAGACATAATAAGTGGATTGAATTTATTGAATCCTTTTTTTATGTGTGCTAGGGGGCTGGCGCCACCCCAGCCCCCACCTAGGGGCTAAGATCATCCTCTATTATCTTTTCCCTATTTTCTTTGAATTAGGATAATCTTTCCTTTTAGATAGGATCTCTAGTTTGTAGAAGCCCTTTAATTTAGGAGTCGAGTGGATAGGATCAGATTCTTTAATATAGGATTTATAGTTAGCCGTAGAGACTATAAGTAAGTGCAATCAGGGATTGAAGAAACAAAGCAATAGAACAGGAGAAATATGTTCTGGGGCTTCCCTTGCGCCTCCTGCCCTTTGGGGCGCCGTGAGCACCACGGTGCCAACTCGTTTTCACCATCGGATCAACGATCCTAACACCTTTTCTTAAATCATCAAACATAAGAAAGGGAAGGATAATATAATTGCCGATGCTTTGTCTAGACGATATACTATGCTGTTCCAATTTGATTGTCGGATTTTTGAACTAGAAACAATTAAGCAACAATATGTGTTAGATGCTAATTTTAAAGATGTGTTGCTACATTGTAGTGAAGGCAAAACTTAGAACAAATTTATGCTTAATGATGGCTTCCTAAAGCCAACCATCTTTGTGTTCTAGTTGGATCCATCCGTCTTTTTTTAAATAGGAGGTGCATAGAGGAGGATTGATAGGACACTTTGAAGCAAAGAAGACTAAAGATGTTTTAGCCATACATTTCTTTTGGCCAAACACGAGATGCGATGTTGAATGCTTCGTCGTTCGTTGCACTACATGTCAAAAAGCTAAGTCACGACTAAACCCACATAGTTTGTACATGCCTCTCACTACCTCAAATTAATACAAAGGAGACACCATCTTTAGTGACATCTTACAAAAGGCGTCACTAATGACACATCAGTGACGGTTGTAACTATAAATGTCACTGATATAACTGAACAAAGACATATTAGCGACACGAAAACAAACAACTGTCGCTAACGACACTCATCAACAACAACTGTATAAAAGCCGCTGCTGATGGTGTTACATTAGCGACATAAAAAATATCGCCATCGCTAATGATACTACATTAGCGACATCGTAAAAACAACTGTCGCTGATGTTACCAAATTAGCGATGCCCCGAAGAACTGCCGTTGCTGATGGAAGCACATTAGCGATGGTGCAAAAAACCCTCGCTGATGGAAGCACGTTAGCAACCTCTGATGATATCATCAGACCATCCTTGTCTTATGACCCTTTGCTCATGCTGCTTTCACAATATTGTCTTGGTAACCAATTAAGAAATTAAAGCTTGCTAGCTTCTACCACCGCTCCATGTATGTATTTCTTTCCATGTAATCAGTGTCTTTTGATTGATCTGTTATTCTAGTTCTTAAGTTAGTGTATGACTTGCATGTTGCTTGTTTTAAAACTACAGATGTCGAACCGTGATTGGATGTATCTTGAGAACCGCACTTGTGATGAGTACCTTAAAGATGTCATGGCTTTCATCACTATTGCGAAGGACACGACGCGGAAGAAGAAAACGGCTATGTTCTGTCCATGCCATGATTGTCGCAATGATATGAAGTTTCCACATTCAGCGCACCTCCCATTCTCATTTGATCGTGCGTGGATTCAAAGAGAATTATAAAATTTAGAATAAGCATGGCGAAGAAGGATTTAATCTTTGTGAGCTTGAGCAAGAATTCATAGATGAAAATATGGATCACATCCCCTCCTACTGCAATGTAGAAGATCTGCATCTCAGAGATGATGACATCTTATCTATCGGTGATGACTATGTTGAAGATGTAAATGATATTGACCAGATAATGCTTGATGCGGAGGAGAATGATGAGTATAATGATGGAGAGTTTGCAAAGTTTCAAAAGTTAGTCCAAGACTTGAAACCCTTGTCCCTGGATGTGACAAAAAGTTCACGAGGTTGTATTCGATACTTAAGCTCATGCAGTTGAAGGCAAGACATGGGTTGTCCGATAGGAGTTTTACTGAGTTATTACATCTGTTACGGGCCATGCTTTCAGAAGAAAGTGATTTGCCAACAAACGCCTATGATGCTAAGAAGACAATATATCCTTTGGGATTGGAAGTGCAGAAGATACATGCGTGCAAAGAAGATTGTATGTTGTATCATGGTGACTATGCAGAGTTGACCCATTGTCCATTTTGGGGAATGTCGCGGTACAAACCCAAAAAAGATAGAGGAGAATATGAGGTGTCTAGTAAAATGAAAGGGCATCCTAGAAAGGTGGTGTGGTATTTTCCTATCATTCCCCATCTCAAGCGCTTATTTGCAAATAGTAAGGAGGCCCAACTCCTCCGTTGGCACAAGGAAAGTCGTAAGAATGATTAAAATCTTCGACATCTCGCAGACTTAGCTCAGTGGCGGAACATTGATTCCAAATATAGAAATTTTGTCAAAGAAGTGAGGAATTTGAAATTTGCATTGAGCATGGATGGAATGAATCTATTTGGTGACATGAGTACTGCACATAGCACATGGCCCGTCGTGTTGTGCATCGATAATCTACCACCTTGGCTTTGTAACAAGAGAAAGTATATTATGTTGACAGTGCTTATTTCTGGTCCTAAACAACTTGGCATCAACATGATGTGTATTTGAGGCCTTTGGTGGATGATCTCAAACGATTATGGCCTGATGGTGTTGAGGTATGGGATCAATACAAGCGGGAGTACTTCATCTTACATGCAATGTTGTTGTGCACAATACAAGATCTTTCTACTTTGTATGCTGTATCAGGGCAGAGTAAAGGAGGAGAGGGTTGCCCTCAATGCTTATACGACACTAAGAGTTTGTGGCTGAAAAATTCCAAAAAAACAATATATATGAGGCATCGTCGCTTTCTTCTAAAGTCTCATGCATACCGGAGTAGATCACTATTCTAAGTGGCACATTTTGTTCCTTGGGCCGATATCTCTATGGATTTTGTTTTGGGATTGCGTAGGACTAAGAGGGGGAGAGATAGTATTTTTTGTAGTAGATTGCTTTTTTAAGATGGCAAATTTTATACCATGTCATAGGATGCCTTCAACTATTGTTTCAGATCATGATGCGAAATTCTTGAGTCACTTTTGGCGCACTTTATGGAATAAGTTAGAAACAAAGTTGTTATTTTTAACTACATGTCATCCACAAACCGATGGACAAACTGAAGTAGTGAATCGTACATTGTCTACAATGCTACGTGCTATTTTAAAGAAAAAACTTAAAATGTGGGAAGAATGTTTGCCTCATGTAGAGTTTGTATACAACCGGGTGGAACACTCCACCACTAAGGTAAGTTCATTTGAGGTAGGATATGGCTTTAACCCTAATGCTCCGATTGATCTTTTGCCCTTGTCTTCTAACAAAGAGTTTGTAATGATGCTAAAGCGCGTGCTGATTTTATTCTCAAGATGCATGAAAACGACTAAATAAAATATTGAAAAGATGAATGAGAAGTATAAAATTGCCGGTAGTAAAGGTAGACATAAAGAAATTTGCACTGAGTGATTTGGTTTGGTTGCACTTGAGAAAAGAAAGATATCCGGAGCTAAAAAAATCTAAATTGATGCCTAGAGCTTCAGATCTTTTTAAGGTACTTGAGAAGATTAATGGTAATGCATATAAACTTGAGTTACCTCTCGAGTTTGAGGTTAGTCTTACATTCAACATTGCAGATTTGAAGCCATACATAAGAGAAGAAGATGAGCTTGAGTCGAGGACAACTCCGATTTAAGAGGGGAGAGAATGATGAGGACATCCCTTCATTAGATACACACAATGCTCCTCCACCTACTATAGATGGTCCGATCACGAGAGCTCGAGCACGACAATTGAATTTAGAGGTGAGTTCATTTCTAAACACATACATATCTTCCTTCCTTTGAAAATAGATTGCTACCTAATGATTTTATCATGATTAAGAACATTGGAGAGAGTCAAGAGAAGCATGAAGAAGGAATTAGAGATGGTTAAGAGCAGCAAGGCATATTGAACCCCAAAGGAGATTCAATCTAACTTCGAGTCGAGTTGCCCTCGGATTTTAGGAGTAGCCCGCACTAAAACAGACGCCCAGGTCGCATACGAGATCCGTTTTAGACGTTCTAGTTATGGATGAAAAGCTAAGAAGATAACCTTTTCAACGGCACCGGTCTCATCTCTAAATTTGATCGAAGTCATTGAGAATCCTAGTTTCACCACTTGCTAGTTTGTTGGATTTCAACTTTGTGATTTAATTCAGATTTCGCAATTGAGTTGCGTTCTTCTTTGTTCTTGCTTGTGTTCTTCGATTCACAGGCTGGAATTAGCCTTCTTGGCGAGGTCAATCGTGTGTGCACGGTTGATAACTAGAAGAGAAGTGGTACTGTGATTACGGGGTTTGAATCGTGTTGATTTGAGGTCGAATCAATTGTGTATCGCATCTCTACCAAATTTAAAGTTATCACGACCTGATGAAAGATCGAGAACCACGTACCCATCATGCGGGCCAGCGGGGACGAGCGGCGCAAGTAAGGGCGTGGGCGACCACGGCAGGGCGAGCAAGGGAGGGGGCAAGTGCGCAGGGTGAGTGGCTCGGGCATGTTGTGGGCGAGCGCGTCGGATGAGTGGAGAGCTCAAGGTTGGATGGGAGGAAGACGTGGGTGAGCGACGCTGATGACGGGGCGGAGAAGAAGCTCGAGAAGCGACGCCAAGGTCGATTCTCACTTTCAGTTCATTCATTCGCTTTTCTCGCTTCTCCGGTTTGCAGAAACAACGTCGTTTCAGGTAGGTTTTTCCGCTACTCACGTTTGAAAACGCATAAGCCCGGAGAAGCTACCAAACACACCCTTTGATAGGATGATACAGTAATCCAAACACTACCTTATAGGCTATATATAGGCTATAACTATGCAGGTAGCATGTCTTAAAAGGAGCAATAAGTAAGGACAAAATGTATAAAAAGCACAGTACCCCTACCTCTTACTCCATCCGTTCTTAATTTGATGTCACTGTTGACTTTAACATTAATTTTAATCATTCATCTTATTCAAAAAATTAGTTTAAATGTGTAAAATTTTAAGCTGTAATTTAAATAACTCTAATGATAAATCAAATTATAATAAAATATATAATATTTATCAAAAAATTTAATTAAAACAAATGGTAAAAGTTGATGTTAGAGTACTCTCAATGCAAATTTCTATAGATAGTTTACCCAATCCTCTCCAATTCATAATTTTTATAGTAGTTTCTATATAGATTTAAATTTAATAATCTTTTATATATTTTATAAGAGAGAATTGTGCCATAGAAAATAGTACAATCCTCCCAATACATATTTTGTAGTTTTTTATTGCCTTGGTTTTAGTGAAGTGATTTCTAGATGTAGAAATGATTTTTTCATCTTTCATTCTCTTTTTCCATTAATTTTTTTACCACAAATAAAATAATAATGTGTCAAACTAATTAAAAGAGATAGAAACTACTATTAATGAAAAGTCAACAACGACATCAGCAAGTTTCCATTCACGATGCCCTTAAAGCCGCAGTACAACACATTGCAGCTCTGCAAGTTCAGGCCTATTGTTTCCTAGAGGGATACCAAAAAAACCTGATCCCCACCAACATCATAAATACATTATCTGGTCTTCACACAAAGCATAAAGACATCGTGTGCGTATTCACAAGCTTACATACAACACGGTCCCAACCACCAGGCGGCATGTTATGCTGAATGCCTCTTTGATTCATTTGGTTCCTCTTTGCCTTCACCGCCGCTCTCCACATTGTCACAATCACCTTCGATTTCTGACTGAATTTTTTTCGGCTTCCTGAGACGCATAGTTGTCTGCTTGATGCAGCTTTTGCCAGAATCACTCACCAAGAGTAGACGGGACATGACATAAGACAAAAGCTCCTCTCTATGGGAGAACGTGAAATCCAAATGAGCATACTCAAACTCATTGTATGAGACCTCAACACCAGCTTTTCGCATCAGCTTGTAGTGCTTCTTGACCATTGATGGTGAGATAACTCTGTCCCTTTGCCCAGCCACTAAATCCACAGGGATGTCAATAAGACCATAATGAGCACCGAGGTCCAATGGTTCAGGAGTTCCATACGCTTCCACATTTGCTGCAACGCTTCCGTAGTCATACATTTGGAATTTTTTCGCCCTCTTGATCTGTGCAAGGTGAAGAGCAACACGAAATGATACACCAGGCATATCATCCATGTTGTAGTGGGGCAGGCCTAGCACTCCCACCCAATTTGAACTGTCGCCACCAACAATATAGCCCATAATTGTTTGGACTAAACCGCCCAACGCTGGATTGTTATGGAAATCCCTGGCCAGTTTGTTCAGAAGCATCCTAAAGAACCGAGTTGGAATATAAAGCCCTGGTATTAGTGGAGCAAGAACAGGACCAACAAACAACATGAGCTTCTCCACCACACTGAACACCAAATTCGAATCCTCATGAAAGCCTGCAGGAGAGAGCAAGATCAATCTTGAAAGCCTGTGGGGCTTCTGCATAATCCTTGATGTCACCACATACATCAGCATAACCGCACCACCCAGGCTATGGCATACAGCACAAAGTCTGTACAGGCAATCCTCTGTCCTATTTTCATGTGCAGCCTGTTCTTCCAGATTCTTTTTTTTACCATTTTGGTCCTCTGTCTCCTCTCCTGACAGGGTCTGACTTTTGCCAAGCTCTAAAGTTTTAATCTTGTGAATTTCCTCAATTATTGCTGGCATATCTTTGGTTCCATGTTCATTAACAGAATAGCCCCAATATCTGACACAATTGGATAATATAGATCATGCATTAGCTTGCAGTGAATAGAATTATTCGGCTTAGAGATTATACAGATTTATTAACTGCTTGGATAAACCATATATAATATTACTTACTTGTAGGAAGAAATATTTTTATCTATGTGCTCCTTTGAAACCAAACCGCGGAGATTACCAAGAAAAACATCATAACCTACATTCCAGAAAGAAGCATGAGGACATACTTTTCAGCACAAAAATTTTCAATTTTTATTTCTCACCTTGATCATAAGCTGCAAATGCAGGTGAACCAACCACACCATTCGAAACCCAACTGCACAGAAAATAACACGACACTTTCTGAGGCTCGAATAGACAGTGGACATTAGATACACTGCTTTAAACTGAAGTCAAACATTGTTAACTACAATGATTTCTGCTATCACTCCAGATAATCTGTTATCCATTTATCACAGCAGTTCATCACTACTACCTCAGTCCATCAATATAAGCATTTTTTATTTAGGCAAAGTCAAACTTGACTTCTTAAACTTTGACTATTAATAATAGAAACTAATAATATTTTATCATATATAGATTATGTTAATAAATTCTTCATGAAACGGACTTTCATAATATGTACCTCTTTATATAAGAAGTTATTGAAATTTCTAAATATTATTAATTAAAGTTAATGGAATTTGACTTTGATCAAACTAGAAATACTTATATTTACGGATGGAGGGAGTAATTGAAATCTATATCAAACTGCACATAAACTTTCAAATGCACAATACAATAATTACTTCAGTATGGATTGTTGCCAGCTCACGGAAAAAGCACACAAGCCACACTTGGCGTGCTATTAGGGTCAGTAAGGAAGTACTGGAGCAGGGTATGATAAGGAGAATTGGGAATGGTTTATCTACTAATATCTGGCGGGACAGATGGATTCCAAAGTATTTTGATGCTAGACCAATTACACCTAATTAGGAGCAACAAGTTACCATGGTGTCTGACTTGTTGACAGCCTGTGAACAACGGAATGAAGAAGTCATACGGGGAGGCTTTCTTTCCAATAGATGCTGATGCAATAATCCGAATTCCAATTAGATTGCCAGATGATTGGTGGGCATGGGAACCAGAGAGACATGGGATGTGTTCGGTTAAATCGGCATATTAACTTTTGGATGCAGCTTTTGAAAGAGAGAGGTTGAGGCCAGTAGGTCAGGTGATTATTGTGGAAGAGGCTTTGGAAACTTCATGTTCCTGCGAAGGTTCGTGTTTTCTAGTGGAGTGTTACATGAGTTCATTCCTTCGAAAGATGCTCTTCATCATCACCACATTGAACCAGAAGCTTCTAGTGAGTCTTGTGGAGTGGAATGTGAGACAACCAGACATGTGCTTACTAGCTGCACCGTTGCGAGCGTGTTTCAGAAGCAAGTGCAGCAGCTTACTGGTGTGAAATTACCTGATCTCCATCCAGTTTCATGGGCGAGTGATCTTCTCCAAGATGATGTATGTTCACAGCATGACAGACCCACTCTGATTATTGGTATGATGCTCTTTGGTCGCAAAGAAATAGGACACCATGGTGAAAATATACTACCGATCGGGCATGCAGTAAAATGTGTGCTGGACTTGGCCTTTGATCTATGCAACTTGCTAGTGACCAGCGATAGAATCCAGCTCTGAAGAGGAGAGCAAGTTCCTTGACAACGCCTCCAAGAGAATGGATGAAATGG
The DNA here is from genome assembly GCA_001602315.1 of Zoysia pacifica. NCBI lineage: Eukaryota > Viridiplantae > Streptophyta > Magnoliopsida > Poales > Poaceae > Zoysia > Zoysia pacifica. Next base: position 35,415 of record BCLH01000249.1, read on the forward strand.
AATGTCGATGGTGCTTTTATTTGGCACAAGCTCAGGGAGCCATGGGTGCTGTGATCAGGGAGTACTCAGGTATATTCCAATGGGGAAGTGCAAGATTTTACTCACATTGCCTGGACGTGCTTTCAACGGAGGTGCTGGCCTGTCGGGACAGCCTTCTCCTAGCGATGAGTAGGGTGTCCTGAGGATTATTGTTGAAACAGATACTCTAAAATTGGTGCAGCTTTGGAATGCAGCTTATTGCTAATGTTCTATCGTAGCTCCTATTTTGCGGGAAATTTGGGAGCTTAGTCAGGGCCTTGTTTCTTTAATTCTTGGCCATGTTAGGAGAGATTGCAATGTTGTCGCTCATGTACTGGCTAAGCAATCCTCAGGTGAACGCAGGCTGTGGGAGTGGCATGAAGCCCCAGTGTGTGTTGCCCCGCCTGGTGGATTCCGTTTGTAATCCTGGTTGATTTATATCAATGAATCCTACAGTCGCAAAAATACAAATAAAAAAACTTGTGTGGGAAAGACAGACATGAACAGCTGATTACTGCACTCAAACTTTCAAATGCACAATACAGTATTAACTTTAGTATCTCAGTGGAAAACACAGACATGAACAGCTGATTATAGGCAATAAGCGAGCAGTGACCCATCACTAACGCCACGCCCAAGCGTTTCCCTAAGCAGGAGTTATTATTTAAATTTATGTAGCTAAATAAGACAGAATAAGAAAAAGAACACAGCTGGGCTGTAACTCTATACAACTGATGGCCCACAGCCCATTATCCTGTTACCCTAGGATATAAATATCCGCACCTTATCCTCTCCTGGTGGGACCACCAAGCTCTCCACCCACCAGTTGCCTCTCTCTCTCTCTCTCTCCCCCTCCCTCCCACCCTCTCTCTCTCTCTCTCTCTCTCTCTCTCTCTCTCTCTCTCTCTCTCTTGTGAGGCAGCCCCAGCCAGCACAATGGCAGAACAGAAGCAGCAGCTGCAGCCTGGCCTGCCCCTCCCCTCCCTCCTCGATCCGGCCCCCATAGGAGCAGTCGACGCTGCCGCCCCACAGGGGCCGCCAAGGACCTCTCCCTCACCCTCCCTCATTTCTCGATCACATCTGCTGGTGCAACAGCTAGACCTGGTCGCGGAGAGGGTGCCGCAACCTTAGAGATGCGGCCCCTCATCCTCGCAGGGGCCCGGAGGTCTACGCAGCCTGGCGGCAGCGCCAGATGGCCTAAGCACCACTTAGGTGGCGCCTACACCCCAAGGTGGAAGCGGAACCCTTCTGCTCAGCGCTTTAGCACGTGGAATCGAGCTCAAGTGCCTATTTGTGCCTTTTTTTCATAGCATTTTCAAAAATATAAAAAATAATTTTACGAGATTGACGTACATTTTAATTTTAAGGGAGTCACTTTCAGGAATTGAATGTCCATGGATGACATGTACAGCCATCAGTTTAGGACAAATAAATGTTTCATGGCAAAAATAATCATTATTGACTAATAAGTAGGGGAAACAGCCTTATCTGCTCATGGATAAGGACATCAAATGCTTGAAGCAAGGGTAAGTTTTAAATAAAAGTGGAGGCATAAAGCAACATACAAGCAAGGGCAGGTTTTAAAAAAAGTAGTGGAGACATATAGAAAATAGAACTTTGCAACATATTGATAAATTAATGTGTTCATGTCGACTACAGAACTAAGAGCAACTCCAATAGATACCTAAACATAGTCCCTAAATACAAAATAGGTATCACTAGTAAAAATACATCTCCAACAATGACCTAATTGAGTACCCTAAATTTGACTACTACCAATTCCACGTTTCTAGGTAGCTAAATGTGGGTACCCTATAGGTAATACCTATACTATCGGTATCTGTTGGAGATGAGAACTTTTATAGTTCTCAATATCAATTTACCAACAATCTAAACATGAATTTAGGTAGTAAAATTTTAACTATCTGTTGGATATGCTCTAAGAAACCACCTTCTAGCTGTTTAAAACTAAACACTAAATCAGCTCAAGAACTGTAGATGATCATAGAAATTAGTTTACACTTCACATTGTTCAAATGAATTAACAACTCAAAGTATAAGTTCTTTTGTTTAGAAGTATGCTGATTTTACTTGCTTGCGAGGGGCAGTATAAAGTTTATAAGAATATAAAACTAAGAAACAATATATGACAGCCAAATGCCAACTAAACATGTATAGCAAATTAATTTGCTCAAACAGGTATTGAATGTCAATACATTTCCAAGAGTAAGTTGGTACTCACCCCATAGAAGAGTCCAATATACCATGTTGCAACAGTACTACCTTCTGTGAGTCACGCCTGAGAAAGTAATACATCAAGCATCACTCCACAATTATTGAGAAAGAAAATAGCACAGGATAGTAATTGTTTTCACCTTGGAATTCTCTCCAGTAACAGAACATATCCATCTGAAGTAACCACTTTCATAGCTTCAAAAGGATAACTGAAAAAAACCCATGATATACTAAACCCAGCTGACATTGAAATGTTGAATGATGCATGTATGAAAGGATCAAGGTGCTTACCCAAGCTCGGTTATGACATCTTCACATGTCCTGGAATCTGTGTTCAAAGAATGACGATACACAGTCTTCTTTTCAGTTGGAGCAGGATTGTCACTGCCAACATTCGCTGTTGGTATATCAACAACAGAATTACTTCCACGATCACTTCCATGAATCCAATTAAATAGTTTCTGCCACACTTCTGATGGAGAAAGAACATAATGCACCCCGTGGTGAACAATATCAAACACCGATTCAATGAAAATCTCGATCGCCAGATGTAGATCCTACAGGTGAGTGAATATCAGAAATGCATTGGAGAACTTAAATGTGACAGGTCCAAAATTTAAATTATCATAAGTTGTTGTAGAGAGTAGACAAGTAAAAAAAAAGTAAGTTTAGCTTCAAACAATACCTCAAAAATTCCACGCCTCCTATCTGTTGTTCGTTGGAGAAACTGATCCCTTATATGAAATGATCTCTTGGTCGGACCAGATCTGGAATGATAAGGACTTTCTGTGTCTTCTGTACTTTTAGCAGGTGCCCTTACAATCCGAAATTTGATGGCATTGAACAAAATGAACAATAAAGAAAAGAACCTTAATGGCCAAAGTATCCAGGAAACTGCATATCTGACATGTCTCCTCATTCGTCGGTCACGTCTACCAAAACTACTTGCGTGTGATAATCGTGAACTTTGGGACAATGGCGAGGCGGGGCAGACATAATCATCGTTATCATCCTCCCCAGGGATAGAATCAGCGATTGATTCAGCATCAGAATCAACAGAAAGTTCATGGATGAACTCATTGAATGAAGAGACCCCACTGAGTTCAGAAAAAAAAAGGAATGAAGTTGCCAGCAACAAATTAAATAGTGTTACCGGTGCAACCGAATCATAGACTAGATAGGTAGGCTAAAACTAAATCACAACACTGGTAAGGAATTCAAATACTGATAATTAGGGGTGTAAATAGGTGCACCTAAGGTTAACCTCAGAACCTCTATAGTTCAAAAAAATGAAATCCCCACCATTTGTGAAAAACTAGTTCATTTTTTTTAAGTAAACAGGTTTGGAGGGTAACCTAATGGTGTTAATTTTCACTCCTACTGGTAATATCATAAGGATAAAATGTACTCCCTCCGTCCCAGAATAAGTATACCTCTGGGTTTAGTCAAACGTGTATTGACCATTGATTTTTATAAATATAAATTAATTTTAATAGATATATAATATATATTATGAAAGTATTTTTTATGAAGAATTTAAAAGTACAAATATTAGGTTTTTAAAATTAATCAAATATATAAAAATCATTGGTCAAAGCTAGATGGCACAAAACTCAAACAAACACCTGTTTTGGGACGGAGATAGTATTACATAAGATTTTGTACAAATGAACAAAATAAAACCACATCATTTACCAGTCACATATCACGAGCTCTCCAGGAGAATAGATAGATCCCATTATACTATACATTACAAATTACTCTTAGATAGACTGCAAATGGACACTCAAATGCTCACATACAAATTGTAGCTAGGAAACAGGTACAGAGTATAGATTCAATGAATACTTGCACATAAGCTTAAAAATGACAGCTTCACAATAAAAAAAAAACACCCTGTGACTTCCCAGTAAAGATCAAAAAAATCACATTACCTTTCCATCCATCGAGGTAGGCGTGGTCCACGGAGTGCTGGCTTTAGTTCCCAGCCACTGATGCCTTCTAAAATTTTGCCTTTTCCAGGTAATAGAGTCAGCAAGAGAGCTGATATTCCATTTATGAACCTTGCAATGTTATTCAGTGACTCATAGGTAAATGTCTTCACAGATCTGTCAACAGATTACCAAAAGTCATATATTGAGTGCCTTCATACAGGAGGGGTAAAACCAGAATAGATCAACTGAAACTTTACTGCCAAAGGTCATAATTGCAATTTACAATGAAACCGCAAATCTAAGTCTCATGCTACATGGTGCACATACGTCAAATGCGAATCCTGCTTAAGAAAGATTTCTCAATACACAAGATAATTCTCCTTAAAAGCACATACCCAAGGATCCAAGAATTTCTAAGCATAAAAACTAATAGTTTTACCTATCCTGCCTGTTTAACAATACTGGTACAGCTTCCTTCGCTTTTATTTGGCACTAATACAACAGTGCAGTATTTTTACAAACGAATTTCATGTGCAAAGAATAAAAAGCGGTAATATGGATTATTTTAAGCGAATCTAAATATTTCAAGTGAGGGTCTGTGGTTATCATCTTTCACTGTTTTCCTAAATGGTTGTAAATGGCCGTTTAAATGTGTTTAAACATTAGACAAAGGGAAGCCGTGTTAGACTGCCATTTATACTGATTAAACCCCGCACTGGCTGAACGATAGGTCACCAACTGTTTACCATTTGCTCTTTAGGAAAAAAAAAGGTACCTGTTGCCCACCTCAGGTGGGTACATTCTAAGAACAGCTGGAATTAGGCACAGGATCCGAGAATTGTCATCTGAGGCGGTGTCTATAAGCGAATCTATCATGGTAATCGCAGGAAAAACAGTTTATTTTGTTACACCACCCTACATTTTGGAAGTTTGATTGCAAGTTATTAACCACTAACAGAAAAAAAATAATCACAAGTACGCCCTGTTTCTCTAGTTTTCATCCTCAAGGTACTTATACCATTAGGTAGGAAGTCTCTAGAGATCATGTTCATGTCCTGGGTCACAGAAATCACTATTTTTATAAATAAGCATCCTTACAATAACCCAACCGCGATCCCTACTTACGAAAAATCCTGACCAGGCTCCACATAACACGAAATCTCCACGGATAAATGCTAACCCAATTCTAATTAATTATGTCCCTTGGGCCTTGACCACCACTCTCTGATGAAACACAACGCTTCGACAGAGGCATGAGGGGAAAGGAGGGGGCGCGCGAACTCACTCCTTGGTGACGGCGATAACGTTGTCGACGAACTCCTGCAGCATTATTGCCCCGATTCGCGCCCGCGGCCACCCCGCGGATCCGGCCACACCAGCTTCCCTTCGTGGAATCTTCTGGAACGCGGAGGGAGAGGGGGAAGAGGCGACGCGAGCGTGGTGGAGCAGATCAGGCAAGGAATAGGGCGGGGGAATGGTGACGGCGAGGGACGGAGGACAGGGGCGATTGGGGATCCTATTTTGGCGCCGTGTTTTTGCTTCTTTCGCGTTTTTATTTCCGGGGAAAAAAGAATACGAAAAAATGAGACGCTATCGAATTTCCTGGTCCACACATGGTACGAGCTCATCAACGCTTCTGACAATGGCATGTGGGTCCCGCGAGGTGCCGAAGGCCCACATGTGGGTCTCGGAGCGTCGCTTTCGGCCGTTCGTGCTGCGTTGCGTGGCGTGGCCGGGTGGTGTACAGGTTTTGGACCGGCCACGCACGGCACGCGGGGGAACGACTAGAAAGGACTTGCAGCTAACAGGCGGGCCTATCGAAACAGCGGTGGTACAGTGGTGCTTGGTTGTGGCGGAACGGTGCCGTGAGATCGGTGCAAGGAGCGGGCCGACGTCCGCGTGGAGACGTGCAGGGAGCCGCGGGTGGTGGGTGTAAAATCTCACTTTTGGAATATGAAACTGAGCTCTACAACAATTTAAAATAACTCGAATAAAATTTTATTCAAAAGTTGAATGGCCCAAATAAATTATTTCTCTCAAAATGATTACCTATTTTCAAAATTTCATAGAATAAAATTTATTTGGAATTTAAATTTGGGCCCAAAATAAAAGTTGTTCATCTCCAAAAGTTCTACCACCCTGCAAAATTTCAAGATTTTTTAGAGCTCGAGAAGACATGTTTTCAAGCAAAAATAGAGCAGCAGTTTGAATTGGCCGAAAATCAGAAAAGAATAGAAAAGAAAGCGGAGCCCGCCTGTCAGCCGCAATCGACCGCTTTCTTCCTCCAGCAGACAGCGCCGGTGCCAGTTGCAGCGCACGCGCTGCTCCCACCCTGCAGGCGCGCCACGGCCCCGACAACGTGTCCTAGCTAAGACGTGCACCGAGCAGCTCTCTCTCTCTCGTGGCCGAGCCCCCCCCCATCTCTCTCTCTCACCCATTCTTCGTCTCTGCCAACGGCCACCGTCGCCTCTCGGAGCGCCGCCACGGAGAACCCCAACCGAGCCACCCCGGCTCCTCCTCCTCGCTCAGACGGCTGCCCCATCTCTTTGTCAAGCTTGTGGACGCTCCATTTCCCGCTAAGTACCGCGTCAATTTTGATTTTTCCCCAAATCAGTCGAGTTCAGGAACCACCGCCGTCTCTCCTCCGATTTCGCGAGCGCCGGTGAGCTTCACCGCAATTCCTTCCGCACTTTATCTCTAACCTCCATGGTGCATCTTTTGGGCCTACTGACCGACCAAATACTCAAGTTTTGGTGCAGGATTTCGAGTTCTCTCGCCGCCATTCTTTGGGAACACGTCCACCCCATCGGCGACAGCCCCACCTAGCCGTCTCCCACGACGACAACCTCTACGCCGGCCTTTCCGGTGACTCAATGAAGCTGTGGGTACAAGTTGTCGGGACTTTGGGCAAGTTTTGGAGGTGCACGCCGTCGCCAAACCTCGCACAGAGCCACTCCTCGCCGTCGGCCGTGTTCCGGTGAGCATCTCCGGCCGGCGACCACACCCTCGAGTTCCCCTTGTCACGATGATCATCTTTCGTGCTACTCATTTCGAGTTTTGCCGCCGGTAGCCGTCCTCCGATGATGCGCTGCCGCGACGGCCGCCTGGCCGCCATGGCCGACACCTGACCCAGTTCCCCGCGCGCGAGGGCCTGGGCCACGCGCCAGAAAATAGTTTAAGTTTGTAAAATTCATAAAAAATTCATTCGAGCTTAGAAAATTATGAAATAAATTTTGTTAGAATCCTCTCAACTAGAACTATATTCTGTATCTGACTAATTTCTATTTTATGCATTAAAATAATTTAATTAATTCAGATCATTTAATATACAAGAAAATGCATTACTATTCTTTTTCAGCATATAAAAATATTATAAAATCTACTTTCTATTCCTTTACTTAATCTTTACTGGTTTGACAAAATAAATTTATTTCGGTAAAAAAAAATTTTATAAATAATTTATTTCTTGTATTTAAATCATTATAAATCTATTTATTTCCAATAAATTCTGTAAAATTTTGGAAAATTCCAAAATAATTTCCTTTATATTATGAAAGCTTTAAAATTAGTTTTATGTCTTCAAGAACCATATTAAAAGAGGTTATAATCATATTCAATTACTTGTTTTCCAAATTTATGTATTGTTACTAAAAGAGTTTTAATTATAAAAATATAAAAGAACATCACTCTCATTGTATGCATGTCCTTTCATATAGGATCTAGGGAAATTAAAGAGGAAATCGGGGAATATCATCAGGAGATTCAGAAAACCCCGATCGACGCCGAATTCGTAGCTGTGGAACCTAACATTGATCAAAGCTCAAGCAAGCCCCGGTGCATTATCCTGTTTTTAAAATATTTACTTTTATCACCTTAGATGGTTAGTTTGTAATGTGTACTAAGTGATAAGAGTTGATTGAAACCGTAGTTGCATTATAGAATCTTACCTTAGGTTAGTATTTTGGTACAGGTAACTCGATGTAGAGCTAAGCTAATAGTTCTTTTAACGGTAGAAGTCGAGTGAATAAGTCTTTACTCGCGAGCTATAGGATTGGTACGGGATAGACTATATTATCACATGGAATAAATTGGAGACCAAGCAGAGAAGTAGGTGATAACACGACGTGTGTCCATTGCAGAGGCATGGCCAATGTGTTTAGCTCTGTCTGTGTCGATTAAGGACCGTTCGTTGTCGGCCTTATTAAGCAAGTTTAAACAGTACTGATTACATACTAGATCTATGGGCTTCAAAAAACTGATGTAGCCCAATGTGCGTAGTGACTGGACATAACCGAACCTCTCTTCTAGAGATGATAAAAAGGAGAGCTTTGAGGCTAACCATAGATAGACTCGATATGGTTATCGCATGGAGGACTACAGCTCGAGAGAGGTGAGCATCTGATCGGCACTATGTATCATTGACGCGAAAGGTTTCCATGTACGGCTTTCGAAAAGCACGTACATGTCGTGTAATCAGGTTTCTCCAGCTGGATGTAAATCGACTCGAATCGCTGCCCCTCACAGTAACAAGTACCACTTGTCTCTTTGAGTCACATCGTAGTAAGGAGCTAATCAATATGGAATATGATTATGTTTGATCTCTCAGAAACTTCTTGGCATTTTTGTATGATATAGTCTTAGTGCAAATTAAATTTATCTTTTCATAACTTAATATACCGCTAAAATATGAAAGTAAGGATTCACTCATAGTGCATTCTTTGCAAATAGCCAACTCTGATAAGTCAGCCTTCTCATTTTTTAGAGTCGGCTGTAGATAGCCATCTTGTCGGATAAGTCTTGCTGAGCGTTAGTTGTTCAGGGCTTTGTGGTTGTTATTTTCTTTTGCAGGTGCTTTCTCTTTTCTTTCTTAGTTCCAGTCAAAAGGAGCAACCCCTGAGGATGGCTTCGTTTACTGGGAGTCTTGCTCGCCGCTTTGAGTGTGTTGTCGCTAGTAGGTACATGGTATGGGCTCAATGTATCTTTTTGCTTAGTATCTAGGATGCCTTTAGATAATAGGTTTGTAGCTTTCACACTTTGAAAAACTTGTGGTTTGTAATATATTTTATCGTGCTTGAGCTGTACTATGGTCCTCGCTTCGTCGAGTGACACCCGATAAGATCATGTGGTCGATGGTTCGTATCTCTCGGGGACGGGCTGTCACAGTGGGCGAGCATCGAATTTTTTTAAAAAATAATATGTACTTACTCTGTTATTTAATTAATGTCGTCGTTGATTTTTAAATTCAACTTTAACCATTCATTTTATTCATAAAATTTATTCGAATGCGTAAAATTTTAAGTTGTGATTCAAATAACAATAATGATAAATCAAATTATATCAAAATATTTGAAATTTATTAAATTTTTTGAATAAAACGAATTGTCAAAGTTGAATTTAAAAACCAACGGTGATATCAATTAAAGAATAGAGGGAGTATTTTTTACAAAATTACAGAATTAATACTCGACATTGAGAAATAACAAAAAAAATACTAAGTCGAACGCTGGATGAGCGAATAGAGAGAAGTCGAACACTAGATATGCGACAATAGAGAAGTCACATATCCAACTTGTGACTTCTTAGAAGTCAAATGTTGGTTGTTCGACTTCTCTGAAGTCGAATATTCAACGTCCGATTTCAGGTTGTCGAATCGATTTGACCGCCACTAGAATATCCAAAATTCGATTACACAATTCCAAACACCAAGGATTCGACTATATTTAAAAAATAATTTTTTAACCATGCAAAATATGTTTTCAATTATTTATTAATAGTTTATTTGTAATTTATTATTATGTATGAATTTTGATAATATTGATATTACAAAATAAATGAGTAGTAATATTATTTACAAAATTAAAATAGAGAAGATAATATTAATATTATAATAGCCCAACACATACATATGTTAATACATAAAATGGAATTACACAATAGACTAATAATAGCGTGTCTATGGTGCCATGCATGGAGGTAGTCCTAACACTCTTTAGGGAAATATAATTTTACCTTAGGTGAGATACAAATGCTCTCTTTTTACTCTTACTTCAATGAAAATGGAAGGGTCCTGCGTAATAGTTAGTGTGGTGTATATAGTTTATTGGTCGGTGGTGGATTTGGAGGTAATGGATTTGCAGGTTCAGACTTATGGTGTGGGCACCTACAAAATACAATCGTAGATGGTATTATCATTATCAACGATGCTGATGATGTTCTCGGGTCACTTACACCATGCTGTAGATCAGCTAGCTCTCTATACAACTGTGTTATCTGATTATGTAGGTATTTGATGTACGCTTGAGTCGCAGGAATAGACAGTGGATCAACCTAACGGGTCTATCCACAGTTCTCGTCATCATAGTATCACTACAAAAATAGAAACTACAAGTATAGATACACATAAAATGAAGAATAACCACGTAAAAAATAAGGTGATACTAACAGCTCCCTGCGGGCATCAAAAGAAGCATCGACCAGCTCCCTCACCCCTCACTTTCATTTGCACAACACATTTTAGACCATGGTTGCACTTAGGCCACTCTTTCTTACTAGCATCGTACGGCGAAGTGGATTTTCTATCTCAAAATCTCTCCATATTTTAAGTGGAAACTCAAGAATATCGTCTTCATACCAGTCGGGTCCAGAACTCTCATTGTATCTAATGGTTGAGCGTAGAATGGAGGGGAGGGGAGATGGCTCAATTTTATAGCCGATTCGAGGCGTGGTTGTGGCTCTGTAGGTGTCGTGTTATCATATCATGTCATGTTCAGCAGGAATCAATACTATATATGCATGCGCGTAGCTTTTAACTTTTCGTACATGTTTGGTACCCTTTTCTGTTGACATTGACAAGGCGATAATGGTCTTCTGCTAAAGTTGGAGCATCTCATGTGACCTGCAGAATCCCGTAGACATGAACTTGGTCCATGCACCCTTTGTTTTATGCCTATAAAATGGAGTTGGAGTGAACGATTTTACAAACACTAAACACAATGGCATCCAACTCAAATCAGAGACTAGAAATCTCGCCATGGGAAGAACAACCATTCTGTGATTGAGGAGATCGAGCTAGATTTTCTATATACCATGATCGTAGGTATTTCTATTCTTCAGATTATCAGGTAACGATAGTACCTCATTTAATTACTTATGTTTCTGTATTCATAAGATTATAGTTTTTTATGTTTCTAAACTTTAAATCTTTCTATTTCCTATATACAAGCCATGTGAGTTTGAAGAATGGTTGAGTAACAGTTCTGCGCCAAACAATCTTGCACATATCACTAAATTTGAAAGTGATGCTCAGTACAGTACGCGTATGCGAGAGTATAAGAGTATGCAATGCACGTGCCTTGATACCCAACAACAACTACCCGAACGAGAGATAGGAATCAAGATGAGACATGATGAACTAATTAGATCATCGAAGAAGACGTTTTTCTCCGGCACAGTAGAAGAGAACACAGTTTATCAATGGTATGATGTATTCCGCAGCTATGTATGCTATGTAATCCCATGTATCACTAAGTAATGAATAAAATCACTGTACCCTATCGCAGCATAATCATTGGATGCCCTAAATTTACATGAACAGACATTATTGCTGCTATGTGCTTTGTCTCAACATGAAGGTGATACAGCAGCCAAAGTTAGGTCACCATCACCTTTTCAGGTGATGCTAACCGGACAATGCTAATGGATACAGAAATTATTATAGTACAATAAGAGTGCATACATAATATAGTAAGTGATCAATACAGAAAGTACATAATTTAGTACAGTCATCAACCATGACCCTGACCCCTGCCTCTACCACGCTTCCTCCTGCGCGCTGATGTCGAGACATCTGCATCTCCATATCGAGGGTGGTCTTACGTCGATGGAGTGTACCAATCTGGGGGACCACGCTATTGTGTCGGTAACCGCATACCCTGAGTAGCACCGATGTCAGGCTGAGTATTCTATGTGGGCAAAGGTGCCCCGTACAGCTGTGACACCTCATCCATAGGGGTGCCCATATCTGCAAATATGAACTCGCTAGTGGCTAGTGATAAACCCATAAACTGTCCAGCACTCTCGAAACGAGGTATCCCTGCATTACATCGTATGCAATTCAATAATAATATAAAGTAATGACATACTAATGTACTAGTAATAGTAAAGAATAATACACACCTGATGGATGTAAAGGAACGTGCTAAGTTAAGCCTCCTGCCTCGTCGGGACGTGGAGGACATGGAGGGTGGTAACATTGTCCAGTGAACATCTAATCACTGCCTCCACAACCTCTAGGGGGCCTCTGCGAGGACAATCCACCTTCCACATCTAGTCGTGGAAGAGGTGGAGTGCTGTAGACCGAGGCAGTGTACATCTGCTCTGTGGCAAAGGTAGTAGGGGCCCATGAGGAACGGAGAGCAATCGATGACGGACTGAGAGAACTATCAAGCTGCCGGCAAGAAGCAAGCTCGACAATATGTCGTCCCTTTGCTGCCAAACAAGAAAATGCAGCGAGTACCTCCTCAAGATGTATCCCACATAGTGGCTACTAGTTCTCTCAGAGGTGAGATGCCATCGTAGTAGCCTCTGTGTAGATGTCATCCTCCAAGTCCGACTGTCATAAAGAAAGCAATGTTAAAATCTGTACGTTTTATGAAATTTGAAATAATTACATATTTGTTATAATACGTACCACCATATGCAACGCAACTCCTGCTGGCCTGGGTATAAAGCAGAGGTGCTAGCTAACAATGGTCATGGTGGGTCCTCAATAAGAAGTAGTCGGGTGCGCGTCCTTAGAATATACCATTGCAGGTAAAGCTGATAACTGCTCGGGTCGTAAGGTGCTGCCTCTTGAACCACATATGCGCCTGCTTCACTCCACTCTTGTAGCCAATGTGACATCCTTGTCGTTAGATCTGCCTCGCTCCTACAAGCTCCCTTCCTAGTGAACCTGCAATATGTACACAATTTTACATTTACGTAAATGCAAGAAATGTAAAACTATAATACTTTAGTAACGCATAGCAATGAACATTTGCAGGTAAAATGTCTCCTACTGAGACTGGGATCTCCTGACGGCGACCAAACTGCCTCATAACTCAGTGTACCGCATAGACCTCAACAAATGCATCGAACACAAACTTCTTCTTTGTCAACCAAAACATAGAGTCTCTGTAGCAAAGATGCGAAATACCAGGAGCTCCAGAATGTGCGTATACCAGGTCCTACTAGTATGGCTCCCACATAACTAACTTAGCTCGAAGATGGTCAAACTGCTCCGTGAAAGGCTTATACGCCGAACAAACCTGCAAAGCTGCCCATTGAGGCTGAAGAGAAATACTATAAGTATATTAAATATCATTTACAAATGTATTGCAATGTAATAAACATACGTACCCGACAACGTGTCCAAAGAGATCCCATCGTTGGCTTGTCGACGTCATCCCCACCATACATATCATCAGTGTAATGCCTTGGCTCCACGTACGGACGTCCAATCTAGAATCGCTCAAATGACCACAACTGTAGCAGCAGAGGCATACCTGTCAATATAGAGCCCCCATGTTTCTTAAGGCAAGCCTCACATAGAGCACGATATGTAGCACAAAGAACAGCCGAACCCCCAAGACAACTGAGGAACATCTGCAGCTTCACCATAAGCAATAGCCCATGCATAGAAAATCCAACGTGCATCAACAGTGTCACCATATGTCGACGTGAACATAACCCAACCAAACAACCATAGGAGGTATGCCTCTAGGTGTCGAGCAACCTGGTACTCCGTCGTCCCATGTGCCATGTTCTCAACCTGTAAAAGAACAACTTATTAACATGTAGCATAGTGATAATATATTAATGATATCAATAAAGAAAAGTACTAGTGTTGTTGAACCTTGAACTGCTGTAACCACTGCTTCTTTGGCCTATTCTTTTGTGTCGGTGCAATTTAAAATACTGCACCATCCACGACACCTGCAATAATATCACCAGCAATGAGTAACTCAGTAAGCATTGCTACATCCTGCAAAGTGACAGTCATCTCCCCAAACGGCATATGGAATGTGTGGGTCTCAAGCTTCCAATGGTCCACTAGAGCCGATAGAAGTGACCGGTTAAATGGAAACCACCGTGAACGCTCTACATGAGACTGTATCACATCATCATCCCCTTGATTATCATCAATACCTTCAATCATCCACACCAAAGGGAGCAATCTAGCTCTAGATAACGTGCAATGAATACAATTTATTTTATACCTCATATGAACACATATAAAATAAAAAAACATAAAAAAATTATGAAGTACATAAAACCTGGGCAACCATCGTGAGTCAAGATGCCAAGCCCTCGCTGATGTATGGGTCAACACAAGGACATTTGATACTACATAACCTTTTAAACATTTTTATGAGAGACTTGTTCTTAAATTGATTATAAAAATTAGCTCCCATATGTCGCATGCACCACCTGCTCTGCAAATCAGGCCATGGATATGGTTCATTGGGATCCTCTTACAATGTTTTAATAGAAAATAATATCTTAGCATGTTGATCATGAATGATACAGACATTAGGACGATCACGAATGACCCTTGCTTTAAGGTGTTTAAAAAACCAAAGCCAACTCAACTTGCTTTCAGACTCCACAAAAGCAAATGCTAAAGGAAGTATCTGATTGTTGCCATCTATTCTAATCGCAGTTAATATTTGACCTTTGTATTTTCCAGTCAAGAAAGTGTCATCCACACAAACTACAAGCCTACAATGATGGAATGACTGAATGCATTGACCCAAAGAAAGGAAAGCACGTCAAAAAATTCTGAGTTCATCATCTTCTAACTCAGTCTCCTTAAATGCAGTATATGTGCCCGGATTCCTTTCCTTCAAAATATCAGGCACTCGGGTGAGATTGCAATACGAAGTCTCACAGGTGCCTCAACGCTTTTCTAAGGCCTTTTGCTTCACCCTACAAGCTTTTTGATAGTTTATATTATACTTAAATTGCCTTAAAATTGAGCGTTGGAACACTCCATATCCCGCTTCTCAATAATCTCCACGAACAATTTATTTGCAATAAATGAAGCAGTCAGGTTGCGATGCTTATGACCAACATTTTGAAGTGTGCAGCTATGTTCACAAACTTTTGAGACCAACCAATATGTCTCATACTTTGGCTTGTATGCATGAACATAAAAACAGCATCCATTATTTCTGCACTTCACGATGTACTTGTTAGGGCTAAAGTTAACAGTCCACACCTCTCTATGGGATAGAACCGCCCAACACGCTACAACATCTTTCAATTCAGACTTTTTAGGAAAAAGCTGATTCACATGAATCATACTCGATCCATACTCCCAACAAGAACGTTGGTTATCCATAACCTACATTGACTTTTTTTAGGTCTATTCTATTCATCTGGAATGAGATTACCTTCAAACTGATTGTCATCCTCTTCCATCGTCATCTTCATCACCACCAACTGACACCTGCTCAGCCTCATAAGTTGCATTAAGATCCAAATTTTCCATCTCTTGAACAGTTCTTTCATCAGTATCACTAACATCAGCTTGGCCCTCAAGAACCTCAACGTCACCAATATTGTTATGATGCAGAGTCTCTGAATCTTGCCTAACTTTTTTAGTTGCCACCATCATTTCGTGACAATCATTATCATTTTCAACCACATTTGTTGCACTGCTATGTGAGGCCATGTTAATATGTTTATATAACTCTTTTGAACAAGGCTTAACAAACATAATAAATTGAGCATTCTTTCTTCGACACTAATCCAACCACTGCAACTACTTTGTTGTTCGACACACCAACTTGAGCTCCCAACAAACCGGATGAAATGTCTGAGATCACAAGCATTGCACCAAAACTGAATAAATAGTAGAGTATAGCTAGAAAAAATTTGTCAACCAAACTATAATCTCTATCATTCTTGATGTGTCTGAGTTAGGGTGTTCTACGTCCACATATAAAAAATTGCTCAGATCAACACCATTTGGACCATTTCGAATTTCTCTGGTGCCATAATTAATTCTAAGAGTTATCATATTGAATTCACCGATCTCTATAAAAAAATTTAATAACATTGCAGCATTAATATGTTTTCTAAATCTAATTTTAATGTCTACAAATCAATATTTCATTCATACATTAGTTTATACTTAACACTGTTATATTGTACTAATAATATTACATAAATATTATTATATTATTTGCGATCCTAATACTCAATATTATATCATGTATACATACTACGATTTTTATCAACAATCTATTTTATAAGACCATTATTATAAATGTAATCATATGCTAACAAATGTATAAAAATTATATCCTAACATATACTAAGTTAGTTTACCCATACAAATATGAAATATGAACTAATCTTTTACAATATATTATTAACTAAATTATAATAATATATACAAACGTAAATACTAGAACATAAAATAGAAAAAAACTATCCGTCCAGCCCGCGCACGCTCCCGCTGCCACCGCCACCTGCCTCCGCCAGCCTGCCGCGGGCCTCTGCCCGCTTGCCGCCGCCCTCCAGGCGCGCTCGCCGACGCGCTCCGCTGGGCGTTGGCTCGACGCCGAGCGAGAGTGAGAGTGAGAAAGAGAAAGTGCGAGGGAGCAGGGGCGGGCCAAAATCAGAAGAAGTCGAAGGACGGTTGTCTGAGAGCCAGGGAAATCGAATCACGGGCTTGCGATAACGAGTAGTGCATTCAACTTCTTTGGCGTCCTCTGCCAGCACCGCCCGTGACTCCGTGGGGCCGGAAATTTCGAAGGATCCTTGTTCGATTACTCTGAAATCAAATCTTCAGTGTTCGACTTTACAGAAATCGAATATCCGGCGCTCGACTTCATAGATTTCCCATATCCAGCATTCGAATGAGTAATATTTCTGTAATTTTATTCTTTCGGGTATTTTTTTGTTAATAACAATTATAACAGTATTATTTAAAAAATCTGGGGAGCATCTGTTGCGGTTTGCGGGCCGGCCATGTAGCGTGGCGCCCTGCCTGGCGTCCCCCAAGGTCCCAACCTCCTCAGCATGTTCTTTCCTTGGAGCATCTCTAACTGATTAGGTAAAAAAAATCTTCCAAATCGTTTGATTTTAGCTGCTCTTTAAAATAAAACACCCGTAAAAAAGTGGAGTAAACCAACAGATTAGCTAAAACATGTCAATCGTTGTTTTGAAAATACGATCTACTAGTCTCGCTGGACTCCCACACCTGTCGCGCTCGCCCGACTCCCGCACACCTCGCCGTAGCGCTCGCTCGACCCCCTCACCTGTAACACTCGTCTGACACAGTCGACCTCCCGTGCTCAGTCGCCACCCTCGCCTGTCGCGCTCGTGCGTCGGTCTCGCTTGCCGTGCTTGCCCGCCGCACTCACCGCCTCCCGTCCTCGCCATCCCTACTCGACCATATCGCTCGTCTGCAGACGCGCACGCCCACGCTCGACCATCCACTCTCCTCCCCAGAGCTTGACGCTCCTGCCCTGGCGTGACATAAGATGGATGGCGAAGATGAATTCAATGAGTTTATTTTCAATGAGGTGACAGATTCATCATCTTCAGATGATGAGAATGATTTCTTCCTTGATGCAGAATGCGTAATAGTTGAAAATTCTCTTGAAAAGCCACTTCGTCGTGGTTCTGTTGAGGGACATCATGTTGTGAACTGGGAGAGGCACTCATGGCACTTCTTACATCATCAAGAATGTTTCTCTGATAATCCTACGTATGGGTCAGAATATTTAGATGAAGATTTGTATGCATCCCTTATTTTGTTGAACTATATTTTTACATGCATTATTACGTGGTTAATTAATTAATTTCATTGTATAGGTTCCGAATGAGGCGCCATGTATTTGTCTGCGTAAAGAATGCTGTTGAGGAGCATGACAGCTATTTCGTTCAAAAGAGGAATGCAGCTGGTACCCTAGCATTATCTTGTTTGCAGAAGGTGGTGTCGACATTCTAAATGATAGCTTATGGAGTTGCAGCTGATGCTATGGATGACTATATTCGTATTGGTGGGAGTACTGCTATTGAGAGTTTGAGAAGGTTTGCTATAGCTGTTGTTCAAGTACTTAGACCCGAAACTTGAGGTGCTCGATCTTTCAGTGAGGTGATAACTATCGATTTTATGGAGTCGACCTTCACGATCTGACTATAAACGAACAGGTCGTATGCGCCTTAGCAATCGCAGAACCAACTTCGAATGGTTATTGACCGTGCTGGACAGATCAATTCCTGCAAGCAATCGAAGAACAAACAAGAACAAGATGTGACAAACCAAAAATCTCTCACAATATGAGATTCTCAAAGTTGTCTAACAGATGATCGTTGGAGACAACTGAATATCAGAAAGTTTATATAAGAGCTAAACTATAACAAAAGAAAACTCAAGTATTTTGACGATGGTTGAGGCCTTTAAATTAGAGAAAGGACGACCACAGAGGTGCTGAGGTCGCCCTCAAACCCTAAGACGCGCCCTTAATGAGCTCAACTTGATATACGGGCCAACGGTTCAAGTTTAAGTGACGCAGCACCTTCTGTTTTCAAATGACGATTGGCTCTAACTCCGATAGGTCCTCTCCATTATTTATAAGCAGAATCATATAATTGATCTCATATGTTCCGGCTTGAGTGATTGGTCCATCAATGGTTAGAATGGAAGGTGTGGTGTCTTCATCATCCTCCTCTTCTTGAATTGAAGTCGTCCCAGCAAAATAGCTTTTTTCATCACCTACATATGGCTTCAAATCTACAACATTGAAAGTAGAAGAAACACCATATTCTGCAGGTAGATCAACTTTATAAGCATTATCATTAATTTCACGCAATATTTTGAATGGACCATCAGCACGAGGCATCAACTTAGACTTGCGCAAATTAGGAAAATGATCCTTCCTTAAGTGTACCCAAACCAAATCACCAGGTTTAAAAGTAACGAGTTTCCTTCCTTTACTATCAGCAACTTGATTCTTTGCATTTGTGTGTGCAATGTTCTATTTTATTTGTTCATGTATTTTCATCATGAATTGGGCACGTTTCTCGGCATCAAAATTAACTTTACCAAAAGGTGGAATACATATCAAATCAATTGGTGCTGGAGGAATAAAACCATATACAATTTGAAAAGGGCACATGTGTGTGGTAGAGTGTATAGAACGGTTGTAGGCAAACTCAACATGAGGTAAACAATCTTCCCAAAGTTTAAGACTTGTTTTCAAAACAGCCCTAAGCATGGTAGATAAAGTTCTATTAACTACCTCAGTTTGACCATCATGTTGGGGATGAGATGTGGTGCTGAAAAGTAATTTTATCCCCATTTTGTTCCATAGAGTTCTCCAAAAGTGGCTAAGAAATTTTGTATCACGATCTGAAACTATTGTTTTTGGCACCCCATGTAAGCGAACAACTTCGCAAAAGAACAAATCGGCAACATTAGTCGCATCATCACTCTTGTGACAAGGAATGAAGTGAGCCATTTTGGAGAATCTATCGACAACTACAAAGATGATGTCCCTCCCCTTCTTAGTTCTAGGCAGTCCTAAAACAAAATCCATTGAAATATCCTCTCAAGGAGCAGTAGGGACAGAAAGAGGACTGTACAAACTGTGGGGGTTGATTCGTGACTTAGCTTTGTGACAGGTGGTGCAGCAAGCAACAAATATCTCCACATCACGTCGCATCTTCGACCAAAAAAAATGATCTGCAAGGATGTCCTCCGTCTCCTTAACACCAAAATGTCCCATGAGTCCACCTCCATGTGCTTCCTGTAACTGCAAAAGATGAATCGAACTAGCTGGAATATATAACTTGTTAGCACGGAACAAAAATCCATCATCCATAAAGTATTTTCCTCATGTTCTGCCCTCTTTGCATTTCAAAATAATGTCTTTGAAATCAAGGTCAAGACAATACTTGTCCTTCACAGTTTGTAGCCCAAAAATTTTAAAATCCAATTGTGAGAGCATAGTGTAGCGACGAGATAAAGCATCAGCAATCACATTTTCTTTCCCTTTCTTATGCTTGATAACATAAGAAAAAGACTCAATGAATTCCACCCATTTAGCATGCCTACGGTTCAGATTTGATTAGTTACGAATGTGTTTCAAAGATTCATGATCTGAATGAATAATGAATTCCCTAGGCCACAAGTAGTGCTGCCATGTTTGAAGGGTTCGAACCAGCCCAAAAAGTTATTTATCATAAGTGGAATAGTTCAAACTGGCGCCGTTTAATTTCTCGCTAAAATATGCTACCAGTTTTCCTTCCTGCAATAAAATGCCCCCTAACCTAATTTCACTAGCATCACATTCCAGCTCAAACATCTTAGTGAAATCAGGGAGTTGAAGTAAGGGTGCATGGTTCAACTTATCTTTTAAAATTAGGAAGGCTTCTTCTTGTGCTGGGCCTCAAGAGAAGGGAACACCCTTTTTTGTGAGTTCATTCAACGGAGCAGTAATGGTGCTGAAATCACGAACAAACCAACGATAAAATCCAGCAAGTCCAAGGAAACTCCGAATTTGCGTCACAGTGGTGGGAGATGGCCAGCTTTGTATTGCTTCAATCTTGGTGCTATCCACTTCAATACCATGTGCTGTAACAACATAGCCAAGGAAAGAAACACGGTCTGTGCAGAAGCTACACTTAGCCAAGTTCTCGAAAAGACGTGCAGTTCGCAAAGCATAAAAAACAGCATGCAAATGGTACAAATGGTCCTCCAAACACTTGCTATAGATCAGAATATTATAAAAATAAACAACCACAAACTTGCCTATGAAAGCCCGCAAAACTTCGTTCATTAATCTCATGAAAGTGCTGAGAGCATTAGTCAATCCAAAAGGCATGACCAACCATTCATATAAACCAAATTTTGTTTTAAAGGCTGTTTTTCATTCATCCCTCAACTTCATGCGAATTTGATAATACCCACTACGCAAATCAACCTTAAAGAACAGAACAGTGCCACTTAGCTCATCAAGCATATCGTCTAACCTTAGTATAGGGCGATGATAGCGAATTGTTATGTTATTAATGGCACGACAATCAATGCACATGCGCCATGAACCATACTTCTTGGGCACTAACAAAATAGGAACAGGACAAGGACTAAGAGACTCACGAATGTATCCTTTATCAAGCAATTCTTGTACTTGACGCTGAATTTCTTTTGTTTCCTCTAGGTTAGTGTGGTATGGCGCACAGTTCGGCAATGATGATCCTGGAATGAGATCAATCTGGTGTTCAATGCCACGAAGAGGAGGAAGACCAGCAGGGACATCATTCAAAAAAAAACATCAGAGAAGTCCTGCAAAAGCTTAGTAACAGCTAGTGGTACAACAATAGGCAGCACATCATCAAGTGAGAACAATACATGTGTACACATGAGAGCATAGTAAGAAAGACTAGCATCATTGCACTCATCAAGATCAGCATGTGTGGCTAGCAAAATAGGAGCTTTTAGTTTAATTTCTTTTTGCAAAATTTGCGAATCACTATGTTTGTTCTCTCTGTTTGCTCTAGCAAGTTCATCCTTAATTATCTGTTCTGAGGACATAGGATGCAAAATAATTTTCTTACCTTTAAAGGTGAGTGAGTATTGGTTCGTGCAGCCATGGTGCACACAATCTGTATCGTATTGCCACGGTCTACCAAGCAGCAAAGAGCATGCTTGCATCGGAACAACATCATAATCAACAAAATCATGATACGAACCCATAGAAAAGTAGATGCGTACAGAGTGTGTCACCTTCATCTTACCACTTTGGTTGAGCCATTGAATGTGATAGGGATGGGGATGCGGTCGATTATGGAGAGCGAGTTTCTCGACCATATCTGTGCTTGCCAAGTTGTTACAGCTTCCCCCATCAATGATTATGCGAATAGACCTTTCTTGAATGACCCCTTTAGTGTGTAACATGTTGTGTCGTTGGTTTTGTTCTTGTGGAGCGACTTGCGTACTGAGGACACGTTGTACAACAAGGCTCAAATACTTATCAGCAGCATTAGCAGAACATGTTCTTCGTTGTGTCCTGCAATGTTAGTGGCAAGCAGAGCAAGTGTGTCTTCATCAAAATCACTAGTTGAAGAATACTCACCATCGTCATGAACAATTAGGACACGCTTGTTTGGACAGTCCCATATGACATGTCTATAGCCCTTGCAGCGATGACATTGGATGTCTTTTGTGCGTCTCGTGGAGACAACCGAGGTGCTAGGTGCTGGATTACCTAGAAGAGGTTTGGTCGTTGTTGGAGTGGACAAATATGGTGTAGAAACTCGTGTTTTCCTGCTGGCAGGAGATGGTGATGCCGACTGTGAAGTAGTCGACGGTGTGAATGGCTTGAACATTGTGGTCTGTCCTGCAAAAGAGTTAGCTCGTGTCGTCGTTTGTCGTCCCTGCACTTGACGTTCAGCTTTACAAGCAAGATGGAATAAACGCGTGATATTGTGATAGTCATAGAAATCAAGAATATCCTGAATGTCACGGTTTAGTCCACCCAAAAAATGTGACATTGCCGCATTATCATCCTCAACTAAGCCACAACAAAGCATACCTATCTGTAGCTCTTGAAAATACTCCTCAACAGATTTTGTTCCTTGATTCAACCACTGCAGTTTGTTAAGCATATCTCTAGCATAGTATGATGGAACAAATCTATGACACATGAGTGCTTTCAATGCCTCCCAAGTGGTGGGGATGTTATTAGGATGTTTGCTGCAATGTTCACGCCACCAAATGGAAGCAAAATCTGTAAACTCACTAGTAGTAGCCCTAACTTATGAAACAGTGGGAACAACATGGCATGCAAATTTTTTTATCAACAGCAAGTTCCCAATCAAGATAAGCATCAGGATTATATTTGCCATTAAATGGAGGTATAGAGAATTTCATATTAGCAAATGAATCATCCTGCTTATGTACCACATGATGGTTGTTTTGCTGAGGTTGTCCGCGTTGATTTGCATTCTGGCGACGACGTTCTCATTGGTTGTTATTGCGGGGAAGATCTTCCTATTCGGTGTCACCACCATAATCAGCCTCCACATATTCATCAATCTCACTATGGGCAGCTTGTTGTTAGACAACATTTGCAATTGTAGGGACAGCACCTCAGGATGCTCCATAATGGTGGCCAGGTTGGTGTTGGTGGTGGCTTGTGCTGTCTTCATTTCAGCAAGAGTGGTACCTGTTTCAATTTGACTGGTTTCTAATGTACCAAGGCGTTCATTTGTTACATGAATATCTTCTGCTAATCCATTGACTTGCAGCTGCACTTGCTGCTCAAAATGCATGATGATACCCCTGGTACGAGGAGAATGTGGACACGCCTTGTCGAATGCCTCCGTAGGTCCTGCCATTGTTAGGAACAAAGTAGAGAAACAAATGTGTGCTCTACAACTACTAGGATGTGTGGATCACTCGGTCAGAAAGTATCAAGTTCTTACAAGTTCTTACCGTACAAGGAAGTGTGACTTGCAGCCAACGGTGTCAACCAGTGGAGATTGGTGGAGCGATTACCAGAGACACAAACTCTATTTGCTGTAAAAATCTGTGGAGCTAAGGCAGTTTCACTTTGTAGCAAGGGTTAACACAATCAATTTATCAAATGCAATGTTGAATAAGTGCTCAAAATTTTAGTACGAGTTGCTGCTACAAGGAAGAAACGTAGCAAATGGTGCGTTAAGAAAAACGTGACTTGATGCAAGCAACGGAAAGATTTTCACACCAAGTACAAGGAGAGACGCTAGTTGACTACGTATGGTAGGGTACTGTAAAGTAACAAATTCCTACCCTATGTACAACTAGTCTCAAAAGATGAACAGATGTTTTTTTATAGTAGATATTAGAGCCCTTTTGTTATTGCGACGTGCTCGGGTGGAGTTTCGTGGCAAGGTCGGATCCGTTGGAAAGATAACGCCCTAAACTTTCTAGATTGTGCTCAAACGCACCAAACAAGGAACGGATGAGAGAGACATGGCTCTTTTCTTTCGCAACAAAAATCAAGTAACCGAATCTGTTATTTTCAACAAATTTGGATGTTGATTTGATTTCGTGGATTGCGCCCTGATTATGGAAGCTTGTTTCCTGATTTTCCTTGATTATTTCCAGATTTCGTGAGATCAAGGTTTCCGGATTTGTTTTGATTCTTTCTCTCTTTTACAGATTGCATTCAGATTTTTGGAATATGGAAAGTTGAATGAGATGATTATGGAAAGTAAATATACAATCGAAACAGCAACTCTAACCGATCAAATACAGCACAAACTCAACAAAACAAACTACTAAAAAGAAGATGCAAAGGCCAAAAGGTCTGGGACAGCGGGAAAAAATCAAGTATTTTTTTGGCTTTTCTATGGACAGTAGGAAAAACAAAATAAAACTAAAGACAAGAGCGAGGAGATCTCATCGAGAAACGTGAAGTCTGATACCACTTGATAGGACTTGAGGTGCCCGATCTTTCGGTGAGGTGATAACTATCGATTTGGTGGAGTCAACCCTTACGATTCGATTACAAACGAACAGGTCATGTGCGCCTTAGCAATCATAGAACCAACTTCGAATGGTTATTGATCGTGCTGGACAGCAAGATCAACCTATCACGAAGATAATTCCTGCAAGCAATCGAAGAACAAGTAAAAACAAGATGTGAAAAATCAGAAATCTCTCATAATATAGTGTTTTCTTTTGTTATAGTTTAGCTCTTATACAAACTTTCTGATCTTCAGTTGTGTCCACCTATTAGACAGCTTTGAGAAGCTTATATTGTGAGAGATTCCTGGTTTTGTCACATCTTGTTATTGCTTATTTTTCGATTGCTTACAGGAATTGATCTTCGTGATCAGGTTGATCTTGCTGTCCAGCACAGTCAATAACTATTCGGAGTTGATTCTGCAGTTGCAAAGATGCACACGACCTGTTCGTTTGTAGTCGGATCATGAGAGTCGACTCCACCAAATCGATAGTTATCACCTCACCGCAAGATTGGGCACCTCTAAGTCCTATCAATTTCCTAATGAACAAGATACCGCTAGATCACTTGCAATTGGTGAGAGCAGAGGTTTTCCAGGTATGCTTGGTTCAATAGATTGCGTGCATTGGAATTGAAAAAATTGCCCAACTGCATGGCAAGGTGTGTATAGTGGGCAAAAAAACGAGCCTACAAGTATACTAGAAGCAGTTGCATCTTAAGATCTATGGATTTATTTGGCACGTATTCTTTGGGATGCCAGGTTCGCACAATGATATAAATGTGCTTCAAAGATCACCAATTTTTGCAAGGCTTGCTGAGGGTGAAGGTCCACAAATTAATTACAACATCAATGGATATAATTATACTTTAGGTTATTATCTGGCTGATGGCATATGTCCTTTTTGGACCACATACGTGAATACCATACCAGAGCCACAAGGTAATAAAAAATATTTTCTCAAGGCACAAGAAGCATGTAGAAAGGATGTTGAACGAGCATTTGGGGTTCTACAATCCGGGGCGTTTGTGGGATGAGGATACACTCTGGGAATATTATGAGGGCTTTATCATTATGCACAACATGATTTACGATAACATCAGAGAAATGGTGACAATATCGCATGATGAAGCCCCTGAATTAGATGCTTTCATTCAAAATTACAAGAACATGAAGAATAAGGCCACCCACACACAGCTTCATGCGGACCTGGTTGAGCACTTGTGTCAAAATCATCCGGATTTATATGGTTCTTATTAGTATCGAATGATCGTGTTTACACCATCTGTAATAAGTAGCATAATATTATTTATTTACTTTTTGAGTATCAGAGAAGATAATGGTTTAGATCAGAATATTTTACTAGCTTCCATAGGTCTGAGTTGGACCACGAGATTCAATTCTGTTCTGATATGTAGCTGTCCATGCAAGCAAAATGTTTCATGTATATTTCTGGATTATTTTTCAGTTTACTTCTATAGCCAGTAGTAACAGGAGCCACATTCATATGTCGAGCTTACTGGAGATGTACCAGAAGTTCAGGCAGCACCTGGAGGTGCTCGAGCTTATTCAGTCAGGCAGCAATAAGGTGCCATTTTTTCAGGTTGTGCAAAACATGACATTACAGCATACATGTCATGAACTGAAATCACAGTGAATATATTTGATAGCACTAATGGAAACAGGAGCTTCAAACCTATAACAAAAACTGATGACATTTTAAACAACAAGACTGACCATGATGACATTCTAAACAATGACCCACAACGATGACATTCTGAACCACATGACTGATAAAGATGATATTCTAAGACACGACTTAAACTGACGACATTCTGAAACACATGATTGATCTCTGGATGACATTCTAAACATTTCTACTTGTTTAGACGTCTTGCAAGAATTCCATCCTGTCACATTTCATAGTACTGCTACTATTTGTAGGACAGTAAATTCATATCAACATTGAGAATTTTCTCTTCTTCTAGTTCCCTCTTGAACTCAAACTTTTCTTTTTCAAGTTTCATCCTTTCTTCCTGTAGTGCAAATGATTTTAGGGACCTCTCCTCTTTCTTCAAATCTCTCTCAGCATCTGCTTCTTCTTTCTTTGCCAATAGATAATCCACTGCTTCCATAGTCGAACACTGTTGTAATTTTTCTTTCTCCTTCTTCTTTCCATTAGGCCTCTATACTGCACTTGCTGAAGGCTGATCAACACCATTAGATGGGATGAGTAAAGGAACAGCAGATGGACTTGAGTTGGTATTAGCCTTCTGCTTTTTACTAGCTGTTTTGGGAGTACTAATTTGTATGTGCCTCTCCATCCATTTTGGCTGATCTTTAAGTATTGTCCAGCAATGCATGTAAGGGAAATTCCTATGCTGCTTGTCTTCAGCCTTGTACATCGCACATGCATTTGCGTGCTGCATAGTGAGAAACAACATATTGTTATCCTGAATTAAAACTCAAGAAACATGCATATTGTGACATGGCTTTGATTTCACAACTAAAACTAGAACTCTCTTGCCATTTCTTTACAGCTATATTATAACAGCCTGCAGAAAACAAAGCAATTCCTGAACTAAAGTCATGAAATATGCACACTGTTAGATGGTTCCCATTTTATTACCTAAGACATTTTCCTTATAGCTGCATTATAAAGCATTTACAGTAGAATATCCATGACAAAAAAGAAATCAAATACTTTCAAAGTTGATCCATTCTCATCTAGGATTCCGTATAAACAATATTTTTCCACCAACAGAAAATATTGAGATCTAGTGAATCAGCAACCGAATATAACGATACTCAATCATGTAAAATTAAAAAAAGGCAAGAAATATTGACAAACCTAGTCGGCAACATTCCTGCCACTGTTGTTTCTAGCATCAATATGGGAAAGACATCTAGCGAAGATATTCACATCATATTGTATATCAGACCAGCGGTTCATTAACAAGCCTTGCAAACGATCAGAATCGAATGCCTTGTTAGTATGGAAAATCATGAATTCTTTTCCAATATGTAACAGCCCGTGAATCTGGCCTTGGGCCGGATTCCCTCCTCTCAATTGGCCCAACCGGCCTGTTATCCCTCGTTCAATCTCGACCGTTGATTTCCTCTCAATCGGACGGTTGTCCTCATTCCCCACCAACCACACCACCCCCTAAAAACCCTGCCTAACCCTAACCGCCAGCCACCCCAACCCCTGGCCACCTCTGCTCATTGGCCGCGCCACCCCAGGCCCCTCTGTGCGAGCCCCTGCACCCGCGCCGCAGCTCCAGCTCAGCCCTGCCCCTCGCCCGGTGCTGCCCCAGCCTGGTTCGTCTCCATGCCGCGCGCGTCGCCGCCTCCTCTGCCCCGCAGCACCCCGCTGAATCCTGGGACGCAGCCGCGTCGACCCCTGACAGCCCCGCGCCTGATCCGCTCGTCCTCGACCCCGCGTTGTCTCCGTCCAGGTGTCCACTCCGCGCCATCCTGCCTGTCGAGCCCGCGCTGTCCACTCGTTGCCTCCCGACCTCGATCGCGCCCTCTCTGCTCGTCCTCGATCTGTTAGTGGCCCGTCGCCGGACGTTCGCCCTCGTCCCCTTGTGTTGCCGTCTAGAGCTGCACTGTCCCCCATCAAGCCTCGTCGCCGTCTGCGCCACCCGATCTCCCCGATCCGTCGACCCTGAGCCGTCCCAGACGCGCGTCATTCTTGTCCTGCGCGTGGAAGCGGTCGTCCTCACGCCACTTCGCCCGGTTGGCGCATCTACCGGCCTCGTCCCGTCCCCGAGTCATCACTGTTGACCACGTCTCCGGCCGCGCTCGTGCTGCTCGTCGAGCCCGCGTCGCCCTGTCATTGTTGTCTCCGCGCCATCCGTCTTCAATCGCGACCCTATCCGAGACACGAATTGCAGCCGTGTGTCGTCTTCGTTGGTCGAACGCCTGGTGCCGTGTCGCCTAGCGGCCGCCCCCGTCTGTTGATCCTCTTTCGCGGGCCGTTGGCCTCCTCGTCGACCAGCTTCATCCGCGTCAGCCTCGCCAGAGCTGACCCCGTCGTCGTCTGCGTCGTCGTTCCTCGACTTCACGGCTCCGTTCTGAGCTGCATCCTTGTCACCATCCTCGTCAACCTGTCGCCATTGTCGTCTTCGTCCCGTGCGCCGTCTGCTCCATGCAATCTCGGCCACATGCCGTTTTCGACCGATCTGCGCCAACTCCATCTCTTGGTGAGAATCTGTTTATCCCTTGTATGTTCATTTCCAGGATCGCTGCTGTCCTATTCTATTTGTTCACTGCTCCTTGTTGCCATGTTTGCTGGGCAGTTGGTGATCGTTTCAGTGATGGCGGAGCTTCAGAGCAGTAGGGGGCGAGCAGTCAAGTTGTGGCCGGAGCACCTTGCGGTGTCAGTGCCCACCTGGTTGCTCGGTTGTCTCCGATGGGCTTCTTCCGTTCCTGTTGTTTCCCTTGGTTGTTGTTTTCGTTCGTTAAGCTTTGAACCCTATTTGTGCCAGGAGGATCAAATCGCCGAAGCGTGAATACGTCTTGGTTGCCAAGCCGCTGCACAGCCGAAGGCTGTCGCTAGAGGCAGGAGGTGCAATTGTCGAGGTGGAGCTGTCACCGTCGCTTTTGTCACCACCGCTGATGTTTCTTTGGTGAGACCGTGTTCCGTCTTCATTTTTCGTGTCTTGTTGGTCTGCTGTGTTGAGAATAAGGCATGGTTGGTGTTTGTTTTCAGATCGGTGGATCACCGCCATCTTCATGTCTGGGTGCCTAGGATCTGAGCTACGCCATCTTCACCATCGGCCTGTACCCTCACAGCTTCTCTTTGGCTCATGCTCAAGTCTCGGTGAGCATCTCCTGTTTCTTTGTTCAGTTTCTCGTTGTTTCATTTTGATCTGTGAGTGCTGACTTCTCTGTCTTCTTCCTTGGTCAGTTTCGTGTCGAGCTACCACATCGTGTGAAGGTTCAACCAATCGCGTCGTCGTTCCTGGGGTCAACTCACCGATCGTTTCGTCGGAGAGCTCTCCGTGCCCTAGACACCGCAGGCTCTTTGTTGAACCAAGCCGTGGTGAGCTCTATTTTCTTGTCTTTGCACCTTTCCGGTCACTTAGCAAAGTTCTCAAGTCGTGCCTGCGAGTTGGTGCTGAAGTCTAAGTTTACCGTTGTTTGCAGAGATCGTTCTGCCTTCAAGACAAGGTCATGCGGAATCGTCTGTGCCCAAGCCTCAAATCGTATTCTGCTAGCGGATCCGTGTGTTGCTGTGATCGGGCCAGTTTTGGGTCTGGGACACACACGGGTTCGGTTGTGTCCTGACCCTAGCTCTGTCGTTGTCGGGTGATCTGTGTCTGTTCGATTGGTGCTATAGCAATTGGGCTAGTTTTAGGTCGTGGTCACACAGGTTTGTTCGTGTCCGAGCTCTGTTTCGTGAGCTGTCGGGCGGGCTGTGACCATGCTGCGGGTCATGCAACTAGCGTCGTGTCCAGGTCTTCGAACACGCGCACGAGGTCCAGCTGTGACCTAGCTTTGGGCCACACTACCGTGACCGTGTCCAACCCCAATTCATTCTCTAGTCGTGCAGCCGGTGACTATCCCGTGGTTCACGCGGCAGGCACTGTGTCCAAGCCTTTGGACACGTGTCCACGGTCCGGCTGTGACTCAGTTTGTGGTCAAGTGGTTGTGACTGTGTTTGAGCCTCAGTTCTTTTTTGTTCTGGCCAACGTGTGACCGGAGCCTTGGACACGTGCCGTCTATCGTGTTCGGACCTTAAATCTCACGCGTTCGGCCCAGTCCGTGTCTTGGAGTCAGTTCTTGTCTGATCCGTGTATCCGTTCATTGAGTCCGTTCTAATAGTTGTTGAGTCATCCTTTTTAGTTGCTCACCCGTTTTTCATGTGATTTGTCCAGCTAGAGATGTTGAGCTCTTGAAGACCGTTCTGCACGAGTACCTAGATCCTGGATGGGATCTCGACTCACAGGGCAAGCCGCGATCTTTGACCAAACTTTGATCCTAGTTTTTAAACTGCATGTTTTGTTTGAAACCATAATTTGCACGCCAACTGTTTTAAAATATGCTAGCAATATTTCTAAGCCATGTCTATTTATCGTTCCACATATTATGAGCCTTAGGACTGCTTAGTACTATTACTTTACTTCTATGCTTAGCCATGCTTAGCTGCATATGTTTTCGATACTTCATCCTTATCACTATAAAAATAGAATTTGTGCTAACTTCTTTTGAACTGTGATTCAAATATGTGTGTTTCGTAAATAACTCTATACATACTATTTAGCGGGGCCAGGCTGAAGTATGAGGTGCTGGCAGACTCTTGGGAAGTCCCTATGGGCGTACGTGTTACGGGCTTAGACCTTCTAAGAGACTTGATGTTTTGTTGGTTGTTGGAGTTGAGGTTGGAGACAGAGCCTACCTCGATAATTAAAGACCGAGTCTTTCGAGCCTTGTACGCTCAGTCGATTTTTATGCACATCATGTTACCCTGTATGGACAGATGTTTGATCTTGAAGTTTGCTGAGACTAGTTGCTTACCCATGGGTTGGCGGTGTTGCGTTAATGTGGTGTTGAGTTACGACTCCTCACATAAGATCGAGATACCCTGTCTGATCAGTGGTAGACTCCTCACAGCTCCAGGACTCAGCAGCGTAGGCGATTGAGATCCCTATACTAGAGGACGGGTAACATTAGTTAAAGCTTGTGAAAAGGGTTTTGTGTGGTTGTCATACCTAGGCTGAGGCCTTAGTTCCTTGTATGGCGCCACATCTTGTGGGTCTAGGTGTATACACTCTGCATAGTTACAGTCAATGTGCATTGCCACGTCTTTTTGAAAAGACACCCCCTGAGTTGTGCTTCTCGTTAAGTAGTTTTGTTTTCTTTTCTCTACCTTTGTTCGAGATAACGGAGCTCTCTACGGTGCAAGATAATAAAACTGGACTGTTTAAAAATAAAACTTCTTGCATCTTTAAAATAAAATGCTTTAAACTTGCATTTAGCACTTGAGTCAGCTTTCATCCTTGAAACTATCCTTTGCATGCATACATTGTTACTAGGTAGCGCGCGGTTTGCTGAATATTCGAGTACTCACGGCATTTCACGCCCTTCTTTTTCAGGGTCAGCTAGAAGATCATTCTCATCTTCTTCCGAGCCATGGTTTAAGGTTCGTTCCTGCACTCGAGTTGCCTATGGAGGAAGATGTTTGTCTTGGTGCTTGTTCTCGCTTGTTGTTCCCGTTGCTGTTTCAGTTCTTGAATTCTTGTTAGTCTTGTCCTGTCTTGACAAATTCAGTAAGTTTTATAGATGATCTCGTTGATTTAAATTATTCTATCTTTGTTTAATCTTTCTGTTATGGTTTTTTGATTGTTTACTTGTGATAAACGTACTTGTCATGCTCCTAGGATTGGCGAAAGCAGTGAGATCGGGTCTTACCGAAAGGTAAGAAAACCCTGTCATTACACAATATGAGCTGCGAGATTGGTCAACTCCTTGGATTGGATCCAAACTGACATTCAGCCAAGCTGAAACTAGAAGCATGTCCTCCTCAATGCTGAAATTTTTGCTCCTTTTCTGACCAACTTTCACAGCTACAACAGGTGGAACATAAGCTAATGTGGCATCAGGATGCAGAGCATTAGAAGGTGTCCAGCATGACTGAAAGGTAATTCATTTGTAATCAAATCCGTAAAAGAAGTCCCCGCTGACATAACCCCTGAGACAGGAAAAAGAAATCAATTTCAAACAATTGCAATTCGAAAATTTTCAGATATTTGCAAGTGTACATAGTTTCTAAAATTGTTGTAGCCATTAAGAAATGCTACTTTTAATTTGAGCTCCTGATCCAAGTTACTGATTCTTAGTAGGTCGTAGGACATTTTCCATTCATGCAAATTTTATGACAGCTTGCTACAGAAACAGAGAAAACAAACCCTGACTGCCCAAATATTCATGTGAACCATCTTGAGTACTATCCAAATGGAGACTGCAGTGAGTATGTCAAAATAACGAGCAGTAAATTTGCTATAACTATTTCTAGAAAAATCATCTCAAGAATTATAGCACATGCTTCAAGCGACATTCTACTCCTCAATTACCAGAATTAGTAACTCCACTCAGCAGAATAAGGTCTCCTTTGGAACACCGGAGTTTTTCACAATTTTTATGTTTTTTCTGTAAAATTGAACTGATTCATGTGAAATTTTTGAACAATTTCTATAAAAATCATGCGTTCCAAAGGAGGCCTTAGAGGATCCAGTTTCTTTGTCAGATACTCGTTGCACTTGCACATACAACAGAAAGACGTCAAGGAACTCACCAGAAAAATCATCATCGACTCCCACATGGCGTCATCCGGAAAGAGAATCTGGCGTCCATCCAGTCCGGTGCTACGACGAGGTAGGCGGGTGTGATTCGGAGATGGAAGCTCTTCGCAAGCACTCGGCGCACGAAGGGAGCCGGAGGCCTGGACATTGGGACTCGGCGGTGCGGGCAGTGACTCGGAGATGGAAGCCCTTCGCAAGGAGTCAGCGCAGGAGGGGGGTCCGGAGGCCTGGACATGGGGACACGGTGGCGAGCCTAGCAGGGAGACGGAGTAGGCGAACGGGGTGAGATTTGGTTTCCAATCGGCTAATAAATAGGATGAAGCTGCGCTAGAACAGGGGATCGTGTAGGAGAGGATGCACGCGGGAGGACAAGCAGGCACGCGGCGGGAAGTGGAGCACAAGCGCTGGAAGGGGAGGACTGTCCGTACCGGCTGCTTTGAAGCAACGCCAGGTAAGCTATGGAATCACGTCACTGGAGATAGAGCTGGTGCATCTCGGCCATCGTGCGCATAGAACGTGTTCGAGTCATGGGCCAGAGCAGGTTTCGCTTACGTTTGAACCGTCCAAATCGCCCGTCGATGGTTCGATAAAAACAGTGAAAATTATTAAAATTATTAGGTTTTTTATTTAAATTTTAATTTTTAAAATTAAAAACGGTTTCATCGGTTTGAAAAAAATAAACTAAATAGTTTTTTACTTAACCGAACGGTTTTCGCGGTTAGCCGAACAGTTTTACTGAAAACTGCTAAGTGCGAAAACCGAACGGTTTTTTTTTAAACCGAACGGTTTTTGGGTAAACCGATACATTTTTTCTGAAAACCAATAAATTAGTGAAAAATAAGAAAAGAGATCAAAAAGTGCTAAAAAATTAGGCATGACATATTTTAATTTTTTTTAATATCAACATTCACAACATACTTCATCTATAAATAGTAAGACACATATTCATTCATATCAAATCCAAAGTTTCAAACACAAAAAATTTATACATACATGTAGTTTATACATAGTTTTCAAAGCAACTCTAAATTTTGTCATTGTTAGACTCATGTGGTAGGAGGTTCTATGCTACGATCACTGTATGAATAATTATAGTAATCATTACTTTGGTTACATGATGTATCACTGTTCATCATGGAATAGTATGTGCCGTAGTAATGCTGCCTCCTCCCATCGATGTCCTTAGTGACTGTGGAGCATCACAGTCTTCTTTATTCTGTGTAGCATGGGTATAGTCTGTCTCACCTGCAAGTGTAAGATAAATGAGTCAAAATTAATCGTATGATGTGAAGAAATAGTTACCTGTGAAATGATGAGTTGTGATCAGTGGCTGTGAATCAGGAACCATACTGGCTGGTGGGTCTTCAGATATAGTCCGGGAGCTGCTATCATTTGATTTCTGGTAAGGTGAGCTTCGTCTGGCATCTTTAAAATCTGTGGAGTCGTCACTGCCCACATTCATACCTTTCCCTTTCTTTCTTATTCTCATCTTTTTAACACATTTTTTTTGTCTTGCACTTTAAACCTTCCTCTTATTTATGTGAGTATTACTCACATTTTGATTCGTCTATTCAAATATTATTTCAGCATGAGACAAGCATAGCAACTGTCTCCTAGCGTCATCATCTGTAACAAGATGGCTCTCGGTGCCCTCTTCGTTAAAAACAGGGTCAAAATTCGATCTCTCATGTTCCATTCATTCTCGAATAGGATTTGAAGAATTATACAACGACAGCTCGATGAGACGATCAAATGGATCGGCTTCTAGTGACTTATATGTCCATGAAGCATCACGCATACAGATTCGAAGATTGTAGTTAACATACATCAATTTATGTAATTTCTCATGAGATAATCTGTTACGCACTTTGATGTGGATCAATGCAAATATACTTCAGTTGCGCTCACAACCACTCAATGATGCATATTGTGAGACTATCTATAATGCAAGCTGCTGAAGATGAGGTGTGTCACCTCCAAACATGTTTCACCAAGCTGCAGGAAAAATATTCTTATCAACTGCTATTCTGTTGGCCAACTCAGTGGCTAATGAACCTTGTTTTCTTCTAAAAATTTCTGTCTTCTGCAGAGCCTGCACACACAAGTCGGTTGGTGCTATGCATGTAAATGGCTCTCGAATATCGTTCGTCATATTTCGACCTATCCCGTAAGAATAGTGACTTCTTAGGTTTAAAGATCCAGCTGCACATATAACAATAGTTAGATATCTTTTCACTATAAATGAAAAAATATAATAATTTTGTTTGTAAGTAAGTATTATCTGCATTCACAAAGGTATCATTGCAAATGTCCACTATCCTACAATTTATAATGTCTATGTACCTCTCCATCTCTCACTCATCATTTCTATAATCATCATTCCTATAAAGGGCTCGATATCATTTTTATAAAAATAATATCTGAGAAGTACTTCACTCACGATAAGGCTCTTGTCTTCATTAGCAAACCGAAGAAACGCATACAAAGGTTGCACTGCATCTACCACATGTTTCATTGATTTCCACCATGACATGCTTGCTAGGTAAGAGTGAGCATGCCTTCTGTTGGTGAAAACAAAATGAAGACAAAAAATAATATAAAAGAGCAGGAACCACACGTTGATCAGAGGATCACAAAATACATGATTCACAATGACTTTGTCTTCTTTCGTCTTCTGCGTCGATACTTAAAGAGATATCTAATTTAAGTGATTGCGTAGTTCGCTGATTCTCGGGGCCATGTAGGGTCGCCCGGTTAATTACATCTACAGAGCGAGTCTGTAAAACACCTCTGATTAAGCTGTGCACAATAGTCGTTTTTTCATATATAGTGTTGCTCGTCCATATATAATATATGGTAGTGGAACACAAGTGATAATGAACCCAGTCACAGCAGTGCTATCGTCATGTCAGATATGGACAGAATATGTTGATGAAGAGGATGACTTTTACCTCATCGATGTCCAGTCATGTATATGCCGGTCTTCATCTACTCGAATAGATCTCTGTTGCCTTCGTCTCATCGGTGCTTGGCAATGTGTCCGATCCCGTTGCATGAGACGTGTCGATCAGTGGAGCAGTAATTTAGCCTTGTCATCACTTGCAAAAATTCTATCTAGCTTCGTCGGTACTAGATGTGTGATGATGTCGATCTAAATGTCACAAGCAGTAGCTGGTTGCTTTGCTTGGATGATGCACGCCATGAATATTTTGTCAATAGTCAGTCGGAGCATCGAGTAAATCTGAATTCTTCTAATGTCACAGAACATTGGACAGAAACTGTCTTCTGGCATCTTTCCAATGTCACAGAATAATCTTGTGGGATCCTCCCAATGTCGCAGGACATTGGACAGGAACTATCTTCTGGGACCCTTCTAATGTCGCAGAATATTGGATAAGAGCTGTCTTCAATCCTTCTAATGTCAAAAAACATTGGACAGGAGCTGTCTTCTTCAATCTTTCAAATAGGCAAACTGTCAATGCTCGCTGTGAGACACAGAATCAAACGATCATCAGTTAGCTCACCTTGCATCATATTCGCCGGAAAGATGCCATGACGACGTAGTGTGTGCTTTGTGTGTGTGTATCTGGCAGCATTCTTGCACACATCAGGAGATCCTGCAGCCTGCTTCTGTGCATGCCATCGGCTGGCGAGGCGTCTTCGTGGATACGGCTGACTTCGACGGTTGCGGCTCTGTAGCAGCCTGTGCTCCGGCAATCTGGCATTGTACGCCAGCAGCGTCTGGCCAATGATCTCTGTGTTCTTTCTTCTCTGCCATACGGCGTGGTCAGCAGCAGCATGGCCATATATACATGCTCTGTGATAGCTCGACAGCGCTGTACCGGTTGCACGGCAGCCTGACGGCTTCTCTTATCCCCTCTCACCTCCGGCACTTAGGCTTGGCAGCCTACCAGCGGCGTGGAGGATGCAGTGCTGCCTAGCGGCAGCCTGATGGCGAGTATGCGCGTCCTCCTCCTCTGCGTCATTTGAGCCTAACAACCCGGCGGTGTGATGCTTGCCCGGCCGGCCTGACGTCGTAACTCTCTGCTCTGTTCTCTAGCCTCCGGCGCTTGGTCTTGGCAGCCTGCCGGCGGCGTGATGGCTGCCGTGCAGCCTTGCGGCAGCCTCACGGACTCTCCTGTGTGCGCCCTCTTTCTCTGCTTTACGGCGTCAGCAGCCTGACGGCCTCTCCTCTTCTGCTGCCTCTTGACAGCATGTGCCGTGCCTCCGGTGTATTGTGCCAGCAGCCCGGCGGCTTGGTTTTTGCGGCGCTCCCGCCCCCCCCTCTCTGCCGTAAGCCAGAGAGTTGTTTATATAGGCCGCGATGACCCGGTTGTTGCATGCGTCTGTTATAATTAGCACGGCAAGTTTGTTGCCTTCCTTTCGTACGGCAGGGTCATTGGAATTTTTCATGCATGCACGGGTTCATCCGTTACATGCGGTGGTGGCAGGTTTGAGTTTTGAATTTGTTTTGCTTTCACGTTAAAGCGTGCGGCCAGGAAGCAATTTTGTTTGCCTGGATGCATGCGCCAGGCAGCTAGTCTGTTCCACCGGCCCTCATCTGCACGTGTGGTGCAGCAAGTAGCTCGCTTTGATTTGTTTTGCATGCACACGGATCAGTTCAAGTGAGATTGGTTCAACGCTAGGCAAATCTGTTCTGATCCTCCAGTGGACGACACCGAAGTTTGTTAGTAATTTTGATTATGCATGCAGATCATCTCTAACGATTTCTAGCCAAGCAGGAAGCTGGAGTTTATTTTGCACGGCCAGGAAATTTGTTTAGACGTCGACTTCTGTTTAGACGTCGACTTCATTAACGGCCGTATAATCTTATGCCGTGTATTCTTCTCTTTCTCACCAACAGAACCAGCGAGTCATGCATGCGTACGTAATTCCCTTTATGAATCAAAAAACATACTCATTCATGCATGCGTACGTAATTCCCTTTATGAATCATCAAATAAATGATCTTTGCAAATATCCAACTTTGCCTTTAACAAATTTAGAAAAAATTATTATCAAATACCTTCTCTCATCGGTATTGGCAAATCTATTATTTAAGAATATTTTAGAACTCATTCATGCTATGAATTTTTCTCTCCGACGAAGCATGCTCTCAAAAAATATGTAGTATATACCAAAATATATTGCATTCCATCTTACCAACTCACCACCGATAGCATTGGTCATCATAAAGTGCAACTGATTATGATTATACAACCAACAAAAAAATCTTGTGAGCCGACTGTATTATAGCTTTGTGCTCTGAAAACTCATCAATAGCCTTTAGCATTAGGTTGATTGTATGTGCTACACATGGTTACCAGACAATATGAGGATACTTATTTATCAGCAGTTTGCGCATCTTTTTATAATTTTAATCATTGTCTGTCATAAACTGCACAATATTGTCTGCACCTATATTAATGCATACCTTATTCATTTCCTGCACAAGAATGTTTCATTGTTCAAAATAACATTGGTACAAATAAAACAAATATTGACATACAATAAATATATGTCTCGTAGCTTAAATATAAAGTCCGCACATTGGTTTTACCCAGTAACATCACATGAGTTATGAAAAACATAATACCATTACAGTAGATCATAAAGTTTATCAAGCTCATCCCTGTAGAGCCAGTCCAAGAGTCCTACATAATCGTGACACCGTACATCGGTCACTTCATCTTGAATTTATCAAATTTCTTCTTGATGTCTTGCTCGTTAGCATCAAGATATGTGCCATCTATTTCTCTCTCAGTTAGGTTAGGCACGTCTTCACCTGTAAACATCATGACACATGACATAAATATGGTAAGATATAAAAAAACATGTAATAAAATAAAATGAAGGTCTCATACCTCATCTTTGTATCTCTTTGATAGCACTAACAAAGTATAAACTATCGACTTTTCTACCAGAGATGGTTTTTGTATGAAAAATTTTGACCATGCGCGTCCAATGCCCGACTTTGCTAGTTTGCTCTTTACACTCTATAGATCTGTATCGATCCTAGTTTGAATCCGTTATTTACTTGACCTCTGTGAACCGGACCTCCTCATCATACCAAACAATCTAGACCCACCCTACGACAAACCAGAAGCACCTTGCGATAAATCAGCACTAGCATCACTACTTTCGAACTGACCACCATACAAACGCTGACACTGTCAGAATTCCTTCTCCTCTCTAGATAACCTCATGGCAGCCTGTATCTTCTCATCGTCCTCTTCATTGACATTTTTCTCACCTATAACCTAGTGCTGTCTGAGGGTCTGTTTAGCTCGGCGGTTCTATCAAGCTCCCGACAAAAATAGTCTCGCACGTCAGTGAGAACATGAGGACATCTAACTACGCTACTTCTATGATATGCCAAATGTTGCTTGAATCGTGTGGCATCACCCCCTCTTTTCACGGACTTGCAATATTTGCAACAGAATCCGGGATACACGTTATCCCCGTGCTCCCAAACCGAATCGGGCTGATCTGCCATCTTAAAACTAATAATACTTGAAAAATGACCAACTATGTTCTAAAGTTGCTAACAAATTGACCAATATTTTAAAAAAAAACCAAAAAACAATCATCTCACCTTCTCTGCCACGGAAACCCACCAGATCGGACAGCTTTCCATGCTAATCGCTTGGCTTACCGCTCAAATCGAGCGGTTTGCCATTGGGTCCGGCTTGCCGTCGAAGGCGCGCGGCTAACCGCTGAAGTCGGACGGCTTCAAGAGCTGCAGGCATGCGCGTGGCTAGCCGTGGTTACCGCCTGACTAGCCGCTGTGCCCTCCTAGTTCTCGGCTTCGACGCAGCGGACGGTGCGGTGGGGTGGCAGATATGCGGGCGCAACTCACGGACGGGAAAAGGGGAAGGGCAGAAGACGCGTATGTGACTCCGAATAAGGTTTGCTTATATATTCTTTATCTAATTTTCTTCGAATTATTTCGGCATTAAAATCAAAATATTTTTAAAAACTGATTCAACCATGAAGTTGCATTTTTTATCTAGTTTTTTTACATATTTTTTATTTTAAAATCCACCAAATTTTCAAAATTTAAAAAAATTTGAATTGAAAACAGCTGAACCGTCCAAACTGAATCCAAGTGGTTGGAGCGGTTTTCCATAAAACTGTGCGGTTTTGCGCTGTTTTGCGAACCGTGGCCAGAGTGGGCCATGCAACGGGCGGGTGTGGAAGCCTGTGGCGTGAGTATAATTAGAGGCTCTTGTACGGGCTTAAGACTCATCAACATAACAATTATCAATATTGCAAAAGCATCTTCCTTCTCCTTCTCTTTGACCTTCCCCTGCTCTAAGCTTCATCTTCTCCCTCTGATTCCACTTCTTCGATCCTAGCTGCTTGGTGCTACTCCAGTGAGGGCTGCTAACATCTCGTATCAGTCACTTTTGATCCTCGTCGCCTTCTTGGATCTAAAATTCCAAATCATTCTTGACTTCCTTGACAAAAAAATTCGACGAGATGAACGCTGAATGGGATGCACGCTTCTCGGATTGGGAGCAACTGATGACGACGACGCCCGGCGCACTCTCTGTGGAGATCAGCACCACCATCAGCAATGCCGAGGACCACATCGGCAACCTTCCTGTCGTTATCCTCCGCAACATTGTGTCCCGTCTCCCCAGTCCCCACCATGGACGCCGCCCACACCGTGCTCCCCAAGCGCTGGCGTCGCGTATGGATCTCCATACCGCTAGTCATCGATAGCAACAACTTCGTCGACCGTCCTGCCCACGGTGGTACCGAGCTGGCCACGCCGCCCATCAATTCGTGCATCATCAACCCCGCCGCCCCTCCCCTACTCGATGATCCGGCGGCTTCCGAGCTCGCCACCATGCCAATCGTGACGTCATCCACGGCGTCAACACAAAAGCTGCTCGCGCTGGTACCAGTCGACTCGGTCGTCGATCTCTTGCTGCCCAATCGGTGTCCAGGCTCCTTCCTATCAAGCGGGAGCGAGGGTGCTGGCCGCAATGGCCGGAGGTATCGCCGTGTCGACGTGTCCTGGCACCGAGGGGATCTCTAGGTCCGGCCCCCATCTCGTTCCAGGCCATCAAGTCCGCCTCGACCACTGTATCCGTGGTGCGCATCAGGATCCGCGACGACACGAAGGTTGTCGTACCGCCACCCGTGCACGGGTCGCTCACCAACTAGATCGTCCACCCGACCAACTTCTGCTGCAAGCTGTCCCTCGAGGAAGGCGCCATGTGCGAGCCGCTGCGCGTGGGTGTGCACATGTGCTGCCGCCCGAACATCGGCCCCAATTTCAATGGCCTCTGTGTCCCAGTGGAAGCCGCGCCCCACCTCCTTCGTCTCCTCGCCGTGCTCGACCTCAGCAACAACCGACTTGTGGAGCTCCTCCCCGCCGTTGTGCTGGATCTGCCGGCGTTCAGGTTCATCGATCTCCGGTGCAACAACTTCGAGGGTGCTTACAAGGTGTTTGACGAAATGTGTCTAGGGCAATTTGAGTCTTTCAGCTGCGAGAATGGTCTGATTCTTGATGGGACACGGAACATAATCCTTCTGGACTGTGAAAGGGAATGGAAACTACAACAGTATGCCAATAGCAGGGCAATTGAGCAAGGGAATTGTACAACACTACAGCACAAGAACATGGTTCGAGGTGAAGGGTTCCATCTATTTCAAGATTAATAATCAGAATGCATGCAGGTTCTGGCAACGGAAATTTGAGCAAGGAAAAAGGCATGTCGATGTTTTCTTTGACAGAATCATTGACCACATTGGACAGATTATGACCGACTCTTTTGCCATCTACCATGTTCCGAAGATGCCAGAACCTAGGTTGAGGGTCATCGCTGGGCTGATGGAGCATCCTGTGCAGCTGGAGCAAATCTCTCTACATGCACAGGGGACACAGGCTGTACAGATATTGATAGAGATTGTTTGCATTACAAAGCAGATTGCTCTCATCATGGCAGTCCTACTTCCAAGCTTGTTGCATCTTGTCAATGACCTTACTCGTTATCTAGTTATACAGAAATGCTTGATAAAGTGTCCTATCAACTGGTCATTTAAACCTCCTTGGCCACCACCACGTCACAGGGGTTCCAGTTATGTGACAGCTTTGGTCAGGAGTTTGAGGAAGCACATAGTAGTAACATTCTTGAGCTCTTTGATGCTGTCAGTGGAGAGTAAAGCGTCTGAACTATATTCTGATGGATCTGTGATGTTCTTGTTCAGATTATGGGGAGCAGTTGGTGTGTCTGATGGTCCATATATGTCAGAAGTGTTGGTCGATGAAGTTTTGTTGCTAAAGAGGTGGCAGCTTATCATGGGGACAAGCTAGAATGTCTTGCCGTGAGCTCCTGGACCAAGGTCTTTTGCCTTCCTGAACATGCACGACAAGCTGCCGTTATTCTTGCACAAGCTATGGAGATTGTTAGTTATGAACCACTCTATGCGGTTTTGCTTGCATGATGATGTTTTTGTGCTCATTATCGACCATTCTACTTTTAGCCTGCTTGTCGATGCAGCGTCTGCAGCTTTTTCGCTGAGCACAACAACAATCAAGTTGCCATTGGATCAAGAACATGGATCTTCCTGGGAACTACTTCAGCAAGGAACAATGCTAGTGAAGTTGGAGCAGTTTCCATGGTATCCCGGCGATCTGTTCATTCTCCGCAGCTATGGAATCTTTGAAACTACAGAGAATGGAAGGGAACTCACACTTTCAAGATCGTTACCTGTGGATCGTTGCAACTTTCATGATCGCGCAGCACAGATGCAGGTGACCGGGTCCAAGCTGGATGTGAATCTGGTTGAATGGGAAGATGAAGAAGCTTTTCGGCAGCGCTTTTCTGTAGCGCCTGCTTGCGGGCAAGCAGGCTGCGAAGATGGGGGCAATGTCAGTGCTGGCTGCCCTGAGGCAACGCCAGGTAAGCTATGGAAGCGCATCACTGGAGATAGAGCTGGTGCTTCGCGGCCATCGTGCGCGCAGAACGTGTTCGAATCGTGGGCCAGAGTGGGCCGTGTAACGGGCTGTTGCGGAGGCCTTTGGCGTGAGTATACGTTGAGGCTCTTGTACTGGCGTAAGACTCATCATCATAACAATTATAAATATTGCAAAATCATCTTCCTCCTCTCTGACCTTCCCCTGCTCCAAGCTTCACCTTCTTCCTCTGCTCCGTTCCACTTCTTCAATCCTAGCTGCCTGGTGCTACTCCGGCGGGGGCTGCTAACAAGGACGAGCGCGGGAAGTCGAGCACGCGCGCGAGTTGGCGAGTGCCGCAGGCTAGCGATCCCTGGCGAGGACGAGGGAAACTGGCGAGGGAGAAGGCGATACTGTTGGATGACCGTTTTGACAAAAACTAGCAGTATTTAGCTTTCCTAACCATTTTATGCAACCTTTTGGAGATGCTCTTATCTATGAACATAGGCTGTGTTCGTATAAGTTTTTTTTTTTAGCTAGCTGCAGCTGAAATTTCTGTTACTTCTAAGTTATTTTTCTCCTGATAGCAAAAGCTACAGTGAAAATAGCAGCCGCAGCTAGCTGTTCCGAACAGACTCACAAGTAATAATGGAAATTGAATAAAAAGTATTACATGAAAAAATATTATATCTAATATGAAAGAGAAAAAGGTGTATTGAAAAATTAGAAAATTTTATTGAAAAAAAGAAAGTTGTATTTAAAAGTGAGAAAGTGTATTAAAAATGAGAATGATGAATATTTGAGAATAATTTTAAATGTTAGAGTGATAATAAAACTGAACAGAGGGAATATGTTTTATATATGTTCACTGTAGAACTATAGTGCCGCTAGTGACAGCCTCCAGCATATAGGAGTGGCATTACTGCATGACCATAATTCCATCCCGCCGCGGTAGTTACCGTGGGTCAAGCTCCCGAGTCACCGGTGGTAGTTGTTGGATGTGCCACGCTTCCGAGTCACGATAGGTAGTTGTTGGATGTGCCATCTCTTTGCGGATCCAGATCACCTACCTTCAGCGGGTGAAGTCAAGCATATCCGCCATTCGTGAAATCCGGCGGCTCATATGCATGCGCGTTTATCTACTGCTATGTTTGATAACAGCTCACTACAAAGGCTAGCAGAACAGATGAAAAACAAAGTATCATGATCTTTTCACCAAAAATTACTACATCAGTTTCAAAATATAAGCATTTCTATATTTGAATAAAGTCAATTTTTTTTTTACTTTTACCAATAACATCAAGAAAATTACATATTTTCTAATATAAAAATTCACTTTTAATGAAAGCTTATTTCATGATGAATCCAAAAAAATATAATTTTATATGATACAAAATTATTAATTATACATTATTAGTGGTCAAAGTTGATGAGAACATCACTACTTTAGATACACACAATATTTTTTAAATTAGTATTGATGGAACTTGTGCAAGAGGTGAGCTCATTCCTAAACACTTAGTTACCTTTGACAATAGATTGCTACCTAATGACTTTATCATCATTAGTAGCATTGGAAATGATCAAAGAAAGTTAGAGAATAACTAGGAGATGCACAAGATCAGGAAGGAGGTTTAATTTGAGAAGTTTCAATCCAACTCAAGTTGGAGTCCTATTCGGACTCCAAGAGCAATCCGTAAAAAACAGACGTCCAAGTCGCGTAGGAATTCTGTTTTTGACGTTGTAGATATGGACGGAGAGCTAAGGAGATAAGATTTCCAACAGATCTAATTTCATACCAAAATACTTTCTATATCTCCGAGAATTGTTGAAAAATATGATTTCTAGAATCTGTCAGGGTGCTGTGCCACCATCTTTAGCCATTTGGCCTTGTATCTTGTTAGGTTTATTAGGGTTTTGTCCAGGGGGGTCTTCACATCCCTCCATCCTTTATAATCAGTAGCCGCCGTACCATTAGGACTTAG
Organism: Zoysia pacifica; assembly: GCA_001602315.1. Classification (NCBI taxonomy): domain Eukaryota; kingdom Viridiplantae; phylum Streptophyta; class Magnoliopsida; order Poales; family Poaceae; genus Zoysia; species Zoysia pacifica. The sequence continues at coordinate 80,311 of BCLH01000249.1, forward strand.
AATTTTGTTTAGATTATTTTGTTGTCAAATAGTTTCATCGCTAGACGGTTTGTGAGATTCTAACTTTGAGTTTAATTCAGATTTCACATCTGTGTTGAGCTCTTCCTTGTTCTTGTTTGTGTTCTTCGATTTGTAAGTAGACATTAGCTTTTTTGGTAAGGTCAATTGGTGTTGCACGATTGATAATCATAGGAGAAGTGGTGCTGCGATTATGGGGTTTAAATATTGTTGATTTTAGGCCAGATCGATTGTGTGTCGCATCTCAATCAAATCGAGTAAGCACTACCTGACGGAAGATCGGGAACCACATATACATCAAATAGTAATATGAACTTTTAGTATATCGTCAGGCTGACCTCTACCTTTGTTGATCTCGAATTCATCCTATCGTCCATAGAAAAGCCACTTCAAACAATAGTAGATAGGTTGTTTTCCCCTGTCCAAAATCTTGTTTAGCCTTTACATAATTTTATTTCAGAGTCCGTAGTGTTGAATTTGTGTTCTTAGTTTGTGTTTTGGTTGGTGGTTTTCAAAATATTTTTGCATCCAGTTATTTTCCTTCGTTGTTCATCACTTGCATCGTTCAACCTGTTATCAATGTTCATATCTGTTATATTGCATCAAAAATTTTTCCCACTCACCCATTCCTTGTTTTCACCACTAATAGATCTCCAGCATCCACATCACCCATCCATAAGCTTCATCTACAAAATCATCTACAAATTTTGCATCCGATTTGCAATTCGAAACTGTTTTCAAACTTTATAAGATATCTAATATGGAGGTACATCGTGAAAACAGTCACAACTTTTGTTTCTGAACTCCAAATTAGACATATACTTACTTTTTGGATATCTAAAAAAAATTTCCCAACCCCTGACAAGCCTAGATTCAACAATTTCATATCAGAGTTTCTGGTTTCACTCTCCAAAGATTCAGCATAGATTTTCTAGAAATTCGAGATTTTCTCTAAGTCACATCTTTCATCAAATTGATGTGAAACCTGATCGTGTACCATATTTTGCTCTTTTGGTTAAAAAATCAGTAAAATAAAATAAAAAATTGAACATCATGAAGCCAAATATTAACCTTTGCCAATTTGTACAAGTGCTAAATGATTCACTGATTTCTGGAGCTTTATCTTTTGTGTTGTTGCTGCCCTTTGATATCTTCATTCATATTCTTATAACATCTGGATTTTTATAAGATTGGACCAGCAACTAGAACATAATACTTAGAACACTTATTCAATATTGCTATCTATTATAGAAATATGTTCCACTAATAAATTGTCAGCCCTTCAAGCTTCACATATTCATCTCTAGTCATCACTGTATTTGGCCTTGAAATTGCTACGCCACTGATTCCAGATTTCTCTTGCCACTGGTTACTATAATTTGCTTTGCTTTAGTAAGAACCTTGCAAAAGCTCAGTAAGGCGTTTTTTTGCAAAATTTTCACCAGACATCCCACTATTGTTGTAGAAATAATATTTTGTGCTGTCTATATATGTACTAGTTTTCTAACAATGACAGAAAGAAAAGGAGGTGAATCTAATTTTAGTGGTACAGTGCAAAGAGCCATTGACAATTTCAATGCAATCATTGAAAAATATTTGGAGCATGTGGATAATATTTTGGTAAACCTTGAGAGACGTCATCCGTCTCAAAGAGATATTGCTCGTGATCAAAAGAATGAAGTTCACACCATTGCTACATCATCTCAATCACGAGTAACCATATTCTTCTATCTCTTCCTTCCTATGATGGTTTAGACTCTATTAAATATATTGCTTGGGAAAGAGATATATATAGATAACATATTTGGACAATGCCTTATGTGTGAAAGGAGGGGGCTTTTGAATGTTGCTAGTGTATTGGTTGATAGTGTTTCAACTTGGTGGCAATATTTAAATGCAACTAATAATTTTCCTAGGACATGGAATGATGCTAAAATTATAATGAGACAAACTTTTGTTGATACATCTTCTGAACCTATTTCTAATTGTAATGTACAACCTTTGGAGGAGCTTTCTAGTGTACCTCCTGTTGCACCATTTTGCAGGAAATCGAGATCAAACAATAAGTTGAAAATGATACAAACATGGAGAAAGAAGAGATATACAATTGTTGTATCTCATTTTGGGATACACTATGCATCACGTATCAGTCCCTGAATCAGTAGCTGATGTGCACAAACACAACATAATGTATATCAAAAGCATACTTTGGATAGAATGATACACCTGATAACTAGTCTTTAACGGCAGCACGGTGAGGATTAAAGTATCCACAATGGTTTAACTAGCCAGAGGTGAAGCAAACAGCGAAAACAAAGACCCAACTCCACAAGCAACTTGAGAAGTAGAACGAAAACACAACACATCATTGTCTTCTACGTAGACTTCTTTGTCTAAAATCACAATTGTAAACGAATGGGTACATAAGGTACTCAGCAAGCCCTAACACTAAGCAAGGGTATAAATAGATGCATATTTGATTGTAGCAAATATTAGGCTATAAGGTTTTCTTTTGCAAAAAGCCAGTTTTATGCAGGGTTTACTACAGAAGCTTTGCAATGGGAGGTAAAACATTTGTTGTCCATATTTTAGTAGGTTGGTCCTAAGGGAGATATTCATCAATCTCGCCAGTACCCAAGTTTTAGTCGGGCCTTTCAGCACAAAGCCATATTTCAAAACACGAGCGCCTACACCCACTCACTTCACAAGGATAATATGAAGACTAATTAAAGTGAGCCCAAGTTGTAGTGTATCAATACCGTGACAACGACCATTCCAAATGGATTATATACTCTGCAGAGGTTGTGCACTGTACCCACAGGCTATGCTTCTTTTAATCAACAGAGGTTGTACACATACAGAGGTTACCATAAATTCCACCTCAAGAGGCATCCAGGGGTCATCTATTGGGGTTTTCATGTCTCGACAACGTGATAGCACATTCCTATAGCCAAATCGTGAGTTAACTTCATCCACGTCTTCTCCTGGACCCCCATATTACTAGGCAATTACACAACCAGGGGTCTATATCTATGAGCAACACGATCCCACAACGCGGGCAATTGCTGTAATCGAAGATCGGATCGTGAGTATCTCACGTTTGCTCCTGCATTCTTGTGTCCTACCGTCCGCCTTTGGTGCTCAATATGGATAACCATGGCGGTAGAGTAAGTACTTCTCATACAGGTTCTATGGTTGTACGAAATTACTACATTGAGATCCGATGAACCAGTCATTATATGACAGGGGCGGCGCTTGTCCATGACAGGTATACCAAACAGAAGCTTAACACCTATCACATCACCTTTCACAAGAAGCCCCACGATCAGAAACATCCTTCTTCACCTAACACCAGTTGCATTATCACCCATCTCATTTTATTTTACTCACATCGCCAAACTCATTTGAACACATTTTGTAAATGATTGGTGTAGAGTGTGACATGTAGTGCATCACATAAGGGTTCCTAAGCATTCTAAGATCAAGGCAACTTTCTGTTCGTTAAAATATTTTAACGAAGGAAGTATTATGGTAAACAAGGGGGCGTCAACAAAAGACAATTAAGGCGATAAATATTAATGTCTAGTAACTAACATTAATATCAATACTTTAATAAATCAATTAGGATTGTAAATAACACAATGTTTTAAACCAATATATCATGCATAGCAGTATAAACTGGCACTATAAGAGCATTAGCAAAACATAGGTTAAACATGGTCAAGAGGTTAGAGCTTGCCTGCAAATCTTTAACCTTTAGAACTTGCCTTATCAATAATCTTCAAAATCCGAGTATTGAATCATTGGCTTGATGCCGAAGTCTTCGGGCTTTTCTCATTATGTCAATTCTATTGTCTTCTCTTGGAGTCTAGCTCTTCCTCGAACTCAGTGTTGTCTAGATGATAGAATACGCCAGATGATAGAATACGCCTAATAAAACTATCGTAAAAGAAATAAAGCTCCAGGGGAACTAATAAGATCCAATTGAACTTCGAATAAGAGCCAACTAAATTCTGGGAGGAACACTGAAGGTAGACTACTTAATGCAAGGCTCATATGCACGTTAGTGTTGTTTATTATGGGTTAATTATGTGTTAATTGTTGGAATAAAGATTTATTCAATGGCTTTGTTTTAATGCTTATGCGGATACGTGGGTGAGTCAAGCATGGGTATGTATCATTAATTATACTAAAGCCCTTCATATTACTACAAGCTTAAGTTCTGTTTTGTTGAGAGTATACTAGGAGTTCCATGTGTCATTTTATGCATAATTGTATTTTACAGGTATTTACTACAGTTTATCTATTAATTACTAGGTTCATTTTAAACCATATTCATGTGGTTGAGGTGGTAAGCAATGTGGATGCATGTGCTATCAAGCATCTATAGTGTCAATTTGTTTATGTGAGTACAAATTAGTACAAGGCATGTGTAGTGAGTACGCCAAGTGCGAGACGTATCACTCTAGGAGTCATTTTATGTGCACGCTTAATTTAGAGCTATATTATATTAGTTTGCAAGTTAGATTCATTCTAATCTATATTTAGTGCTTAAGCGATAATGTGGGTGCATGGTATGTGTTTCCATGATACGGACTTGTGAATGTATCTGGTGCAAGCTGTGCAATTGCGCTTGCTAGTGATCTGTGTATGCAGGTGCATTTATCGGGCACTAGGGGCAGAGGTGCAAGTGAGGTGCGCCCTTAACCGATATAGGTTCTGGCCAGGTGCATTTATTAGCAATTAATTACCTAGTTTTATTCCTGTAAATCAATTACTAAAACTAATGCGTGGCATATGTACTAGTGCATGTGAATGCAAGATATGGTGCATAGATATTTACTTTATTTATTTATATAATAAGCATGGAATTAATTTATTATGATAAAAGGTTAATTATTTTATTTCGTAATATGCGGTTGCTTTCTAATGGTTAATGACTAGTTACAAAGTTTACATTTATAATTAAATTACTACACTAAATAGATGACATCACCACAAGTGCGGTGAAGGGCATAGCATCATTACTAATTATCTAACAAATATATATGTGTGGGTTATCCGAGGTGATCAATGATTAATTACCTAGTTTAATTTAAATACTAAAGTTAACAAGTGGTACCTGTACTATATATATATGCCATAAAACACCGAATGAAGAATAAATAATAACCAATATGGAAAACAAAAGGAAATTAAATAAAAACAAATAAGATAAAAAATAGGAGTAAACTTGAATGATAATAGAGGCTTGAAGTTGGAATATGGTCGGCACTCTCTGTATCCACTCCGCTGCTATTAACACCCCTCTGTCTCCCTTTGCACTTAGATCTAGCCGCCTCAGCGCTCCGTGTGCCGCCTATGGTTCGCCAGCTCTGCGCGTCGGCTGGGGGCATCCCGCTACTCCGCGCGCCGCCAAAAGCTGGGTCTCCCTCATTGCAGGGCGCGATGGCGGCATCGACACCGGCACCGGTGAGTCCGAGGAGTTCGTTGTCCCGACGTGACCATCTCCCTCAACATCTTCGAGCATCTCTACCTCTCTCGCCTCGACGCGGGCAAGAAGAACTCCTCATCGAGTACCGCATCGCTCCCTGTGGAGTACGCTCAACCGTACTTCGCCTGTCTCTCTTGCGCAACTCCTCTCTCTCTCCCCTGATTCTCTCTCTCTTGCAGATATTGAGGAAGAGGATGGAAAAGCTCCACGCCAGGGATTGGGTACTCTACAACGGATGGTTTGCTCCATCCACTGCTCCGCCTCAGGTAGCCATCTGCTGCTTTTGCCAACATGGTCTCTGTTTTCTTCTCCCATTGGTTGCTGCACAAATGCTATTCTCTTAGAAATTTTGATCTAGCAGCTAGCGTAGGGTCTAGTGTGGCACGAGAGGTCGGAGTCTCGACCTGACCTGGAGCCTCTGTGCTCCCAGCCCTCGGCTGTGCTCCCTTCGGAGCCTCAGTCTCAATCTCCTCAGGGGTTGTGGTCTTTTTTCCTCTAGGGGTGCTCTAGGAAGCAGACACTTAAAGAACCCTAGAGTCCAATGGCTCAGCTGGACTGAAGGAAGTGGTAATCTTTGGCAATGCTGTCTACTCCTCCTCAGTTATAACACCAGCTCTTCTCAGCATCAGACAAATATAAGGGGCAAATGGTAACTAACGTGCTCCTATCCTCTCATAGATGACATCCTCCATCTGAGCAAGAAAAAGATCTGTTAAGTCAAATTCCTCGTGCCTCAGCAAATAGCAGAGCAGTCACTGACACAATATGATGACCCACTCTCTGTAGCCATCTCGAGGCGCTATAGAGCACCCTAGCAACTCTCTCAATATATGTGCCTCGTATGTCAACCATAGAGGGTGCCTCGACTAATGCTCCCCATGAGATGGCATGATGGCAATACTCATCTTGTCGTCACTGGGCTTCATCCGTCCAAAAGGTGGTGAGAAGTTCGGATGAGCCAGTGCGTGGATCCGAGTCTCTGATGATATAAACTCAAGTGCAGACAAGACATTGGTCCTCTAAAACCTATGTGGCTCCCCTCGATACATGAACCAGAAGTAAGAGCAGTCGAGAGAGATCTACAGTGAGGCATAGAACTCAAGCACAACATCCTCACTATACCTCAAAGGCTGGGCGACCAAGTCTGACAATCCTGAAAGATATGCAATGTGATCCTTCATGTCAACTCCAGCTCCTCTGCTTAGTGCCTCTATAGAACAGTGACAGTGTACTGCAAACATTGAGCATCAGCGTGTCTACCAGCGAGGACCCAAGCAGTGAAGTCCACTCTCCTCTTGGCCTTAATGGCCGCGCCCTTCAGCTTCAGCTTCAAAAGATCCACCTCAACCTCAGTAACTTTGACCATGGCCCGGCAAGCTCTCTCGGCTCTAGCAATGCAAACTGCGTAGACCCTAGACTTCTGATGAGAGCACCTCTATGACCTTGGCTATGAAACCCTCTGGGCTACCTCTCCCTTCTCGGTTTTTGACTGCCTACTGGCAGGAGCTCTCTGCGGTTGTACCTTGACCACCGAAAGGGTGGTCGCCACTCTCTATCGGGTCGACCTCCTCAGCTCCCCCTGGCTGTCAGCTCCTCCTATCCTGAGAGCTCCACTCCTCGTATGTGGAGGTACATCCACATCCGCTATTGCAAGTGCTCTGTCCCACTCGTGGTCACCTGACCACTGCTTCTTCTTCTCTGGCTCTATAGCCTTCCCCTTCCCCTTCTCATCTGTAGAGGATCTCTATCTGCCCATTCTGTCAACTGTCTCAAGGATAACTGTCACTGAAGCTCAACTGACCAGCTGACTCAACAAGATAGGATTAAGAGCATGGCTCTTAACCCATCCAAGAATGATCTAGATTGACACTGAACCCTCTGAACACTGCCGCTGTCCTCTGTCCTGTCCCACTGACCAACTATCACTACACCACATGGGAATAAAATATACTCACTCCGTTCATAAATTGGTCTCGCTGTTGACTTTTAATCTCAACTTTGACTTTCATTTTATTCAAAAAATTTGTTCAAATATGTAAAATTTTAAGTTGTGATTCAAATAACTCTAATGATTAATCAAATTATAACAAAATATATAATTTTTATCATAAATTTTTGAATAAGACGAATGGTCAAAGTTGAAATTAAAAGTCAACAATGATATCAATTTAAGAACGGAGGGAGTAGGTTGCAAGTACAAAAGGTGAGCGACTCGAAATAAAATCCTAGCGGTGGAACAAAGACATATCACCGATCAAATAAAGCAAATTAGATCAACGGTGATATCGACAGACTAATGCCACAATTTAAATAGTAGCAATGCATCCAATTGTGACAGTAGCGATAGGAGACTAAATGCCATACTAAAATATGCAAGAGATCATCTCAATATGGCACTAAGTATGGAAAATATCAACTAATCATGTCAATTGGCAATAGAAATGTGAGACCTTTAAATAGCTATACCAATTTTCGCAACTAATTAACAAACAAGGTATGCGGGGCATTTTCGATGAAATGAGTGTGATAGAATGCAATACCCCAGGGAATAGAGCGAGAATCCGCCGAAGAATTCGCCGAAAAGATGACCGATCACCTCAAAAGCTAAAACCCTACGAGGGTTTTGGTGTGTAGCGGTAGTGGGGTGATGGCAAGGAAACGACACGACGAAGCAGTTTCAAGCAAAGGGCGATCAGCAGGGGCTGCGGAGCTCGGTGGCGAGGCTCAGCTGACGACGAGGCGAGCGGTGGTGGAGGCGGCGCGAGCTCTGGGCGACGACGCTAGGGCACACGAGGCGAGTGCGCGGCGGCAGCCAAAGGCGTTGGCCGGAAGTAGCGCAGGGATGAGTGGCGGGGAGGCGAGCGGAGGCCCACGGTGGCGACGATCGACAAACGAGTCGGGCGCACGAGGATTGAAAAGAACGACAAAGAACTCCCACGTGCGGATAGTTTAAAATAAATGAACGGCCGAGATCCAAAGAAATCAAATCAGATGGCCGAGATTTCACCGATCGACAAGGTCAGCAGACTGTCTGTTCCCCAAAATTTGTCTCGTGACTAGAAAGGTCCGGACTATCCAGTGTCTGGAGAATCCCGATTTCTAGAGAAGCAACTGCTTCATATTTCAATCACCGGACTGTCTGGTGAACTCGACGGAATGTCCGGTGACTGTCCAACTTTACAGGTCACTTGGTTCAAAGATACAATCATCAGACTATCCGCTGAAGATGCCGGACTGTCTGGTGACCTCAAAGAATTGCAGAACCAAGGAATTTTTTATAGACTGCAAGTGTCCTCACCAAAGAACCAAATAAACACCACACTTGTTAGAAAGAGAACTTTTAAACACTCCTTTGCAAATAGATAACTCCTGAATAGTTAAGGATTTTTGCAAATCGCAATTAAAATCAAGCGATAAAAACCAAAGCGAGGAGGAGGCTCCAAGAAGGAAATGTATGAAACCCTTATTCACGATCTATGTAAATGGATTTTAGAGACCATTAAGCATAGGGTTCAATAGGCATAAAGCTCAACAATTGCTTTGGTTACTCTTTGTAGAGTATGTGAATCTATATGGATAATGTAGTCACTTTCTCCGTAAAGTAACACACCTCCGTGGTTCCTATATGCATTGCATGCAAACAAGCTAGCTAATGCAAGAAATTTAAAGCATGCCATGTAAATGCAAGCAAATTAAAGACAATGCATAAAAAAACTTATCCGATGCCAAGTTTAACCCATCTCAAGTTTATTGATCATATGTCCGTCGCTTTGCCTTGAGATAGCCAAACCACCTTCTCAAGCTCTTTTCTCATGCATATGGATATCTCAAAGTGGTTAGGCACCGATCTAATTTTTTTTGTTCTTTTCTTTTATCTTTTAACACGTGATGCATAATAGTTCAAACATCTAGTCCACGAAGTAGTCTTAACTACTATGCAAGACAAGAAAAGAAATCTACTCTACTATGTACAAGAATAAACCTCCTTGAATACTTGATTGGCGCTGTAGCTCGATCAACATGTCGTGGACTTCAAGAATCTTTAATTCGCTTCACGGTCCCTAGGTCCCTTCACTTCTTCTTGGAAATCCAAAAGAGTTAAGGCTTCCTCTCTCGATCCACGATCACCTTGGGGATCCATATCTTCTTAGTTGTCCTCTTGTCATTTGATGGTCCGAGCGACTTGGCCTTCACCTTTCCATCTTTATCTCTAAAAAGCCTGTAGTGCACATCCTCATAGAAAAGTTAGCGTTAGGCATAATATTAGGCACGCTCACCTTGAGACAATCCTTAGAGCGGTGACCATCGAGGCAACACTTCTCACAATAGTAGTTGTTGACGAGTAAGGATATGATCTCATCTTCATTGCCAATGATGTTGATAGAGGAAGGATATGATCTCAGCCCTTGTGGTTGTGGTTGTTGGTGAGGTTCTTGCTTAGGGTTTCTTTTTGAATTTGCCTTCCTCTAGTGAGCCGTTCAAAAGCATCCATCACATCTCTCTCTCCTCCTTGAGCTTCGTGTATTCCATCAATATAGATGGCTCAAGAGTAGTACTCTCTTTGGAGAGGGTTAGATCATAAGAAGTAGAAGCTTTATTTAAAATGCTTAGGAGAGTTTAGGAGAGAGTAAAGATTAAGAGCTTCATGGGTGGGCACCAATGCCTCATGCTTCTCACTTAAATGTACGTGCTTATCTTTGAGAGCCTCGTAAGACTCACGTAGAATACCATAAGAATGCTTAAGAGTATTGAGCTCCCTCTCAAGCTTTCGAATTCGAAATACCGCTACTTCATGCTCCTTGGTCACCACCTCCATCTTTTTAGTCTTCTTGATGATGATCTTGTTAGCCTTCTCAAAGAAGAGGACTAGATCATTGTAGCTAAGTCTATCATCTTCATCCTCATAGTCCTCCTCTTCTTCGTCAAGATCATTATCTTCATCTACGTAGCCCTCCCAACTTTGGGCCATCAAGCAAAGTGGAGGTGGTGGCAGCTCATTGGAGGAGCCTGTCATAGTAATACCCGCGAGCTCTTCTTCACTAGAAGATGAAGAGTCTGAATCGTCATCGGTGAGCCACTCACCAACAATGTAGGCTTTGTGCGGAGACTTCTTCTCCTTGTTCTACTATTCTCCTTGATGAACTTCTTCTTGAACTTCTTTTTAGGCTTGTGTTCTTCATCTTCACTCTCACTAGATGTTTTCTTCTTGCTCTTCTTCTTGAGCTTGGGACACTCCTTCGCAAAATAGCCTTTCTTGCCACAATTAAAGCACCCAAAATTCCTCTTAGAAGATGAGGGTCTTCTCTTACGCAATAGCTTCTTCATCAAGAGCGCAAGGTCCTCGTTGTCACTCTCAACATTCTCATCTTTCTTCACCTTTTTCTTCTTCTTTTTCTTGCCATTAGAGGATTTTTGAACTTGAAGAGCAAGATTCTTTGACAATTGAGTGTCAGTGGAGGTGCCCAACATATATCCCTCATAGGCCGTAAGCTTGCCAAGCATGATGTCCACAAAAAAAGTAGCCAAGTTGGTTTAGAAGAGACACGATGGAGTTGTAACTTGACGGCAACATCTTCAAGAGCTTCCTCATGATCTCAATATCATCAATTTTGTTCTTAGGCCCAAGACGTTGATCTCTTCCACCACTACATCATTAGCCTTTTCATGAGGTAGTATGATGATAAAATCATATTTGTTTTTGAGAACATAATAACGCTCTTCCTTGATCTCGGAGGAGCCCTCATAGATATTTTGCAACTGCACTTAAATATCATGCGCGATAGATGATGAATTAATTCTATAAAACACATTTTTTGAAATGCATTTAAACATGACATTCTTGGCCTTTGCATTGAATTTAATGAAAATAGGATCAAATTTCTCATTCTCATTCGTAACATTCTTAGTCACATGCCACGCTTTTCGGTCGATTGACTTAAGGTAGCACTATAGGAGAAACACTCCTCTTGCAACACATATATGTGTTGCTAAATATCCAAATAAGCGTTGGTCGGATCTATACCAACGCTTTTATTATCCGTTGCAAAAAATGGTGTTGCAAAGATCTTTTACAACGCATATTTATACGTTGGTAATGTAGCAACGCTTCCATGCGTTTGTATATTAGAGGATGAGGCAATTATATTTTTTTATTTGTATGATTGCAATATTTTTCAAAGTCAATTCATGTAGTTTCCATACAATTTAACCCATTTTAAACATCCAATATACAAAGTCAATTATGATTAAAAAAAATTTTTATTTCACCAATGGTTTCAATATTTTGCATCATACATGAATTATCTTACAACAAAAATACAACTACATTCGTTGCTCTGTTATGCCATTGCGCGTCTCCATGCTCGGTGGTTTGAAATGTTGTCCTTGTAAATGAAACGGAAGTTTCTGTTCTGTTTCAGGCAAGAAAAAAATTAAACAACAAATACCACCCTTCATCCCATCCAATGTTGCCACCAAGTACGACCCTGAAAGAGGGAAGCTTTTTTCAATTTCCAAAAAACGAGGAGCGCATTATATATCTGTCCACCGGAATGAAAGAGACTGACAAAAGAAAGAAAAATGTACCACAAATGAAATTTTAGTGACAGAAGATATCTTCAATGTTTTCAACTTTTATTTTTTTGCTTATCATGACAGAAGATGATAATAGATACATACCTGAAAAATGTCTGTTATCTACAGGGTTTGCCCGATTCAACACATGCCAATTAAACACTGAAAATACATAGTATTATGGTTACGGAATACGCCAATGACTTGAGTTATTGAAGCAAACAGGTAGTGAGATTAAATAACAAAAGTACCAGCTACAATTTTTCTCAAAATATCATGTTCAGATTCTTACAGCTACATGAGAAGAAGTGATTCTTACTAATTATAAGAGAAAGAAACAAGCAAACTAAGAAATCTGATGGATCTCCCAGAATGCGTACTATAATCAGATGTATCTCCTTATCGAGATTTATAGGGCAGATGTACTTAATCACTTAACCACCAGCTGCAATCATAAGCATGGAAAAACAAGTTTTATTGATTAAAGCCTCAAGTCAAGTTCTGGTAAGATCAAGACTGGAGATAAAGTCCAGATCACGGATTGACCCTTGCTTCTGAATGCCTCTGAAATATTTGCTTGTCAATCCCTACAAAGAAATGTTCAGATCACGTATTAGCCCTGAGGCATTTAACCTTGAACCAAAAGAGAAACACAAATGCAATATAATAATTTCTGGTCCAGAAACTTTATTCTATCATTAATCATGTAGATACAATAAAAGCAGAGACTCACGGTCACCAAGACAATTTTGATTCGCTCCAGCTCCAAGAAGAACCTGAAAGCTTCAGTGAAGTTTCTCTCCGCTGTTTCATTGAGGTCCTGAGGTTTTCTCTTCTTCATTTAAGCACCTGAAAACAAGACAGTTTAACGACAGTTTAAGCACCTGAAACAGCGGAGATCAACAGGGCTACTTACCTGCACATCCTGTTGTCATTGGAGATTGCGGACAGTTTGTGCTAAATGCAGTGGAAATCCCCCTCACTCCCAACATGTTTGTTCCTCTGAGACATTGAAATCGAATCACCACATCTAATGAAGAGCTGTATCGAACCACAAACAAGGTAAAAGTTTTGAAAAGACAGGCACCTCACAGATCTAGGCCCTGAACTGCAGGGTGGCGGCCGCGGGGTTCTGGGTTGATGGTGCTACCTTCTACTTCCTGGCTGACAGCAGGATCATCATTCCTTGTTGAGGACTGCAGGGATGAGGGCGCGCAGACCGGAGAGGCGCGTCGGGCACCGATGGAGGGGAAGCCGGCTGCGCTTGGAGCCGGTGCAGGTAGATAACCCCCAGATCCGACGTAATGGAGATCCACAGGTGGAGGAGAGGTGGCGCAGGGTCGAGTCACCAACGTCGAAGGTGGAGCCAGTAGCGGTGCAGCAGGGGAGCCGGCAAAGTGGCGGACAGACGAAGGAGATGCAGACCGAGTGGGAAGGTGGATCTGGGGACTCCGCCGCAAGGAGTAGCCAGCCACACACGCCGTGGAGGAGTGCCGACACGCTGCACGCCTCCCCTGGCACCAAAGCCATGCGGCCACAGATCTGGGTTGGGAGGGAGGGTGCACGCGGACAAGGATCCTCGGCAGTCGACTGCCGTGGGCCATCGTCACTGCACGTGAGCCCAGGCGCATGCGTGGCCCATGCGGCAGCAATCGGCAGTCGACTGCCGGTGATCCCGATTCGGGTGCACATGAGGGGAGGCAGGAGATTGGCGTGGACCGTCTGGTGGGGGATGCAGTTGGAATAGAGTTTTTTCTTTCACTTTAAGCGTCGATAGGTGGTCCGCCTACAACATATGTGTAATGTGTTGTAATCTATCTGTTGCTATAGGGGTGTTGTTGTAGTTGTAACGAGGCTTACATGTGAACGTTTTAATAAGTCATCCCCATTGAATACGGACAGAGTCTTCATCTCGTTCGACATCCTTACTCAAGGCGGTGAAACCAAAAAATAAACACTTAGCTCTGATACTTTTTGAAAAGATAAAGATACCGAGAAGGAAGGTTGAATCGGTGAACTTATATGACTAATTTTGCTACGATCTAAAACTATAAGACTCAATCATAACAGAAGCAAATTTATGAAATTCTAATAGGCCAAAACTCCTAACAATGCCAGTAATAAGATAAGAACAATAAGCAAGCACTAGCACGATAGACATCAACAAGAATAAAAAAACAACCTATTACACTACTCAAACGGTAAGTAAATGTGATAAGTAAAGAGAGTGAGATAGAGAATGCTCAGTGATTTTTTTTGAGGTCTCAGAAGATAGGCGCTTTTCCCTAATCCTCGTTAAACCACTCCCGTCGAGTCTTTGTTCCTCCCGTCGTTCCCAGAACGATGCTCACAAAGGTATACTTCACTCCTGGAGTGAAGTCACCGGCGACCCGACTGAACCTAAGCGCTAGAGCAAGCCTCAGGGCTCGGGCGCTCCCTCTTCATGTCTCTTTCGAGCGAGAGACCTGGAACCATATACAAACTTGATGACAACTTACACAATATCCTCGAAAGCTCGATCACCGACTCCTATCTGGTCTAGGCTGCCTACGTCAAAAGTAATAGGCAAAGATCACTCCTCTCAAGCGCTACAAGCTCTAAAAGTATATGAATGCTCTCTGTCACACTTCTACTAGCACTAAAGATCTTCAATCTTGCTATGTGCTCTTTTGGTGGTGTCCCTTGGCCTCTTACAAGTTTTTTCTAGCAGATCAGACCTCAGACATACTACAAAACGTCCCACTCTACGGTTTAAATAGGCTCCAAGCTCAGAAACAACCGTTAAAATGTGATGCCATAAAGCTAACTGTTTTATGCAATCACTAGATTGTCCGATGACTGCTTGGATCACTAGACTGTCCGGTGAACCTTTCCTCCACTGGTCAGGGAAAACACCCTCTCTGGAATCTATTCTATAGGACACTGGACTATTCGATGCATACCTTCACTGGACTGTCCGGTGACTTATCTTCTTTGGACTTCATCTTCTGGCTCACCGGACTGTTCGGTCATTGGACCAACGGATTGTTCAGTGACTGCTCCACCTCGACTCCATAGAGCATCTCTCTTTGGACTGGCTTCTCTAAGGCACATCGGACTGTCCGGTGACTGCTTCTTCAGCTGGACTTCGAGCTCCGGTCTTCGACTTCGCTTCCTCTGCCATCTCTAGTGCTTTCTCAGGATGTAAGAAGCATTCACACCCTCTAACACTTGTATGACAGGAGACTAATGACCTTACTCCTCTTAATAGTACCGACGATCCTGTAGACTCTCTAGCTAACCTTAGCCTTGGTCCTTCGACGCCCGAAAACTCCTCTTCTAGGGATCGTCCTTGTCATCCATCGAGGAAGCCCGTCATATTGATTTAGAATTAGCGGGTTAGAACCTTCAATCACAACCGTTACCTATGGTGTTCATTCAATCACTAAAATAAATTCATACCTTTTAGGGGACTTCAAAGGTCATGAAGCTAACAGTAGCCGCGATTGCTGGCCGGTCAGGAGGCGACCAACGATCATGCACGCGCGCCTGTCAGGAGGAGGAGCATGTGATCACGTAGTTGTGTCGAGGGGAGAGAGAAGAAGATTGTGGAGGAAGGAAAGCTGGGAGGATGACAAGCGAGGTCCATCTTGCAGATAAGGTTAGCCTAACTTACCACGTAAACATTTTGGAAATAGAAAAGAGAAGAACAAACAAACTTGGATGGGAGTGAAACTTTGTAGAATGGACCTATACTAGGTGTTCTACAACATAAACGGGTCGTGTTCCCGAAGGAAACAGGAAGTTATGGAATTGTAAAAGTGGTTAATTATTAATTAAGGAGGATGTCTGCTGGAAGAACGGCTTATTTATTCAATGGTTTGTCTATTTTGCTTTAAAAATTGAACTTTCAAAACTTGGTTGTGGCAGAACCGCCCAAAAAAATCATAGGCGGCTCACCGACAAGATCATATCAGGTGATATTGAACAATAATATTCAAATAGTACAACATGAGCGATCGATAAAATATATTACAAGAAACCTATTTAAAGTATTAAATAAAGGTTCAAGTTATTCTTAAGATAGATATTTAAAAATATAGTTTCAAACAGAGTGGAAGCGAGGCACAACGGATATAAAGATGATACGCTCGACGCTTTCCTAATCCTAGGACATGTCCTGTCCTAAGAAATGCCTCAGTCCTCGCGGGCGAAGATAGGTAAGGCGGGACCCCATTCAACAAAACCATTAGAAAAGGGTTTGCCATCTCACACCGTGTTGTTGCCATAAGCACACACAAAACCTGCAAGCCAAAAAGGAAAACAACAAACCTTGAGTATTCTAATACTCAGTAAGACTTACCCGTCAAAATGGCTAACTACAACTAAAGCACGATAAGGCTGACTCACAATGATGTGCACATCATATCTTCTGATGAAGACTTCAATGGAATATTCACGCACGGTACACTCAGACTACAAGAAAATATAAACTTGCAACGGAAACCACGAGTCCATATGGAATCCAATTTGGGTTTCTAAGTACGTTTTTGAGAGCTCATGAAGTCTACCTTCGAATAGATCTAGGCCCACTTTTATACTATATCGAAGTCAGTGCCAATCATCGTTTTAACACAAAAGATAATGTGTCACCCCCAACTTGAGCCGTTGGCCCATGTATCATGTTGAGCCCATTAAAGAGTGCGTCCTAGGGTTTGAGGATGACCGCAGCACCCCTTAGTTGTCCCCCACCCTATTTAAAGGTCCAGCTGCCACCAAGAACACTTGGGATCTCTTTTGTTATAGTTTAGCTCTTGTGCAAACTTTTTAATCTTTAGTTGTGTTCAATGACCACCTGTTAGACAGCTTTTAAGAACCCCACCTTTGAGAGATTTCAATTTTTCTATTTTGTTCCTACTTGTTCTTCGATTGCTTGCAAAAATTGATCTTCGTGATCAGGTTGATCTTGCTATGCCGGCGAGATCAATAACCATTCAGAGTTAGTTCTGCGATTGCTAAGGTGCACACGACCTATTTATTTGTAGTCGGATCATAAGGGTCGACTCCACCAAATCAATAGTTATCATCTCACCAAAGGATCATACTCTCAAAAGTCCTATCAAGTGGTATTAGCTTCCCAGGTTGCTTAGTGAGATGTAGCCCTCTTTTTTGTAGTTTTATTCATATTTCCGCAGTCCAAATAAAAGCCCAAAAAGAAAAATCGTGAATCATTCCCGCTGTCCTAGACCTTTGAACCTGTGCATTTCTTTTTTGTAATTTACATTATTGAATTCGTGGTTGTATTATCATGTTGTGTTGCTGGTTTTAGCATTTAATCGATTCATAGAGTTTCGAGTTCTTGTCACGTCCTTAGCTCATATCTATAATAGAAGAAAGAAATCAATCTAGATCTGAGTTTGTTGCAAATAACAGATTTAGTTACTAGATTTTTGTGTGGAAGAAAATGACCATATCTCCTTGATCTTTTGCTTGTTTGGAACATTTTTGCATAATTTGAAAAGATCTCTGTGTTATCTTTCTAATAGTTCCACACTTGCAAAAAAATTCCACCTGAGCGCCTCGCAATCACGAAAGAGATCTGATATCTGTTATCTGCATTTTTTATCTCTGTTTTCATTCCTTCCAAAAGAAAAACTGGACATAGAGAAAGAGAAAAGAATGGAAAGGAAAAGAAAAGAAAACAAAGCAGTAGCAAAATAAAATAAAAGAATAAAGAAAAGTGAGAAGTGGTGCGAGTGTAGTTGCTGTTGTCTCGAGCTTTTATTATCATTTGTGTGACTACCTTTGTGTCTAGCTTGCGTCTCTAGTAGGGTTTAGCCCAGGACCAGCACGGTACCGTTGTTGAACACTTATTTAACTATGCATTAGCGAAATTGATTGTGCTAACCTTTGCTACCAAGTGTCTACAACAAACAGATTTTGTGTCCCTAGCAATCATACCACCAATCTTCGCTGGTTGACATCGTTGGTTGAAAATCACCCCGCTTGTTTGATAATAACATGTAATAACTTGGTTGAGCGAGCTTGAGGAAAACCAAGTTGGAAACAACCTAGCTCGTTGTCAATTTGTTTTGCTGTTTACTAACCATGATAAGCACAATCAAGAAAAAAGAAGCTAGTGGTTTATACCCTCATCAAGATGTGCAGATGCTTCAACATAAAATAAATGATAATATTTTCCATGTCACCTGTTCGTCAATACCTTCTTTTGCTGAGAAATTTGATCCTCATGTATACATTGATTGAGAGCTGAATGTACATAAAAAATTTGATGAATATGACTTGTCTGAGAAAAAAAAGATTTACATTACCTCTAGTGTTTTGACGGAAAGTGCTTTTTTTGAATGAAAATATATTTGTAGGCACAATAAAGTTCTAAATCTTAGAAAGACTTCAAATATCATTTTAGAGATATTTTTATTGCTGCATATTATGCTGATCATTTGCTTGCCAAATTAGATAACTTTAAGTAGGATAGAATGATTGTTAAAGAATACTTTTATGACTTTAAAGTTTGTGTCATGTTTGTGGCTTAGATGAATGTCGAGAAGATACAATGAGTAGGTTTATGAAAGGTCTCAATTCTGAAATTCAAATTTTGCTCATCTGTAGAACTTACGACTCAATCTCGTACTTGTATTTGCTCGCTTGTAATGCTGAAAATGAACTTTTATCATCTAAAGATACAAGCATAAACAATCACCATCACAAATTTGTGTAATGTGTTGCTGATGTGCCTTTGTCACAAGAAGAATGTGATAAAGAAGAGTTGTGTGATACTTTATCTCTTGCTGCAACAGCACAACTAAAAAGAGAGCACTCTTTTATTTTTTGTCCTATACCTAACATTGTGCAGTAAAGTGAGAATAAGCTGAAGGACGTTGAGATAGTTGCTGAAATAATGGATAATGATGTTTGTGTGGCGCATAATATATTTCAGGAGAGTAAGAAAAATGAAACACACTATGAGTCTCTCAGCATATCTTAATCCTCTCTTGCTGCTTGTGTTGAACCGCAATTGTCTAATGTTCATACTAGTGTTTTGCCAGGTTTAGTTGAGCCTCCAATGATTTATGCTTTGTTTTATAATTCACATTTGTCCTATGATTGTATCAAGTTGTGTGAATAAGTTTCGTTCATCCCAAAAACACAACTAGTGCATGGTGCTTATATCTTCTTTAACAACAGATATATTGAATTTG
Organism: Zoysia pacifica; assembly: GCA_001602315.1. Lineage (NCBI taxonomy): Eukaryota > Viridiplantae > Streptophyta > Magnoliopsida > Poales > Poaceae > Zoysia > Zoysia pacifica. The sequence continues at coordinate 99,598 of BCLH01000249.1, forward strand.
ATGTTTCTGGTAAACTGAGTTATTTGGAGAATAAATTATTTTTGAATTATAGTTTGTAATGTTTGGGCTACTGTGTTTTCATGCAATTAGCAAATTTGATGATATTGGAGATTTCTTAGTATCTAAAGTCTTCATATGCTCTAATGTGAAACACAGTTTTGAAATGCACAATCAAAATCAAACAATGACATGCACTAACACTAACAATAGATTGCAAAGTTTCTATAGTTTTGTGTTCTATCAATAGAAGCAGCTCAGGACACATGAGAATGTTTTGTTCGGGCCTGTCTTTGTGCTCATCACTCATCCCAATATAACCACAAGCAACTTAGTCGACCACTGGATCAAGTCGAGACCCGCTTGCTACCAAGAAGGGGAGAATGATGAGATTTTATATGTCCTTGCTGCGCCGATTGAACGCATCAAAATACCTCCGTGGCCACCAACTTTTATAATTTCTGGAGGGAACGATCGAGTGGCGGTTTTGCAATCTGTACTTGAGTCGAGGACGACTCTAAATCAAGTGGAGGAGGGTGATGAGATTACATACATACCCTCGTGGCCTCCACCTTTCATGATTCCAGAAGGGCATGGTGGAATGACGGGTTTGCAATCTGAACTTGAGTCGAGAACGACTCTAATTCAAGTGGGAAAAGATGGTGTGGGCAGCATATCTTCTGATAAGGACTTCAATGGAATATTCATACACAATGGATTTGTACTGCAGAACAGTACAAAATTGCAACGGAAGCCACGACTTCATATGGAATCCAATTTGGGTGTTTAAGTATATTTTTGAAATCTTATGAAGTCTACTTTCGAATAGATTCAGGTCCACCTTTATACCATATCGGAGTCAGCGCCAATCGTCGTTTTAATAGGAAGGTGTTGCGTCACCTCAACAAGGGCCGCTGGCTCGTATATCAAGTTGAGCCCATTGGTGGTGCGTCATAGGGTTTGAGGACGACCGTAGCACCTCTTTGTCGTCCTCCACCCTATTTAAAGGACCAGCCGCCACCAAGAACACTCGGGTTTTTTTTTATTATAGTTTAGCTCTTGTGCAAACTTTTTTATCTTCAGTTGTGTCCAACGACCACCTGTTAGACAGCTTTCGAGAACCGCACCTTTAAGAGATTTCAATTTACCTATCTTCTTTTTACTTGTTCTTTGATTGTTTGCAGAAATTGACCTTCGTGATCAGGTTGATCTTACTGTGCCAATGAGGTCAATAACCATTCGCAGTTGGTTCTGCGATTGCTAAAGCACACATGACATGTTCGTTTATATTCATTTATAGTCAGATCATGAGAGTCGACTCCACCAAATCAATAGTTATCACCTCAATGAAAGATCAGGCATTCAAGTCTTATCACACAATAGGTGGTTTTTTTGCAAAAATCCCGCACTAATAGTAAACTTTACTTTTAGATTTTAGTGGTAATTTTAGTTGCAAGAAAATATAAATTTAGTTTGCACTAAACCTACATCAAACATGGTTGCATTGCAATTGAATAATCAAGCAAACCAGCAAGTTTATCATTCTTTCTATTTTCTTACTACGATATGATGCGGTGAGTCAACGATTATAATCAATTTACAGTCTATAGAACAGACCCGAATTACATGACGTATGTGCACTCCCGAGGGTTCGCGTACGGTAACCTTTCACAACGACACCATAGGGTTGGTTCGTAGCATATTCCTCACGAGCACATGATCCTCTATGTGATCACCACTCCGGATGTATCCATGATTAGATCTAGGGCTCTCCTCTCCTACCCTCCTAAAGAGGGGTAAGGGTACGTCTAACCACTATGGATATTGAGTTAATCGGTTTGCGGGGTCTCATATATCCAGTATATAACAAGTACTATTCAAACTTGATCAACAGGGTCACACTCGATCGGTCCTTAACCGACACAGACAAAGATAACGCGCACATGACTCCTCTCATGCTGCTAACCAATATTTTCCAATCCGATCTCACATTCATCATTTATGTGATAAGCTAAACCAACTTTATCCTTTCATGTCAAACTTCCCAAAACTAAGGTATCATGCTAAAGCTCGCAAGTGAAGTTTTTCATTCACTCGACTTCTATCGATAATTATAATTGATAGCCTAGCTCTAAATTGAGTTACCTGTACCAAAGACACATAACATGGGTAAATGTACTATCATGTAGTCTACATTTTCAATCAATTTCTAAAAAAACCTAATACAAAGTACATTAACCATACACAGTAATAAAAATGAAAATATTAAAATAGGTTTAGTGCATCTGGGCTTGCCTTGGGTTTGTTGATGGTTTGAACAAGCAACAGAATGATCAGCAGCAGCAGTTAGATCCTCAGCAAGAACTCCAACAGGCTCGCCTTCAGTGGCGTTTCCTATATGTATAAAATGATATGCATGGCAATTAAACAATCTATCTAATAATTTAAGCATGCGATGAAATTCCATGCAATGATATGACCATGGTCAGTATGCTAATGATTTCATGAACATGATTTTTAATAAGGTGCTAATAATGGCTATATACCATATGATTTGAATTATTTAACATGAGGAAATCATTTCTATATTTTTTTAATATGGTTCTGGAAGAGATAAATAATATTTTACTGGATCATAAAATCAAGTAGGCTACAAACAAATTTCTGACCAAAATTCGAGCTTTATTGAAATCGCATGGATTTATAATAAATTAAATACCATCTAAGACCAATAAATCATTAATAAATAATCTTTAATCATATAAATTCTAAATAATCCCAGGATAACACTACGTAAACAGTATAATGCGGATTTATGACTTTCACAATTTATGCATCCATGAAAATAGAGATATGCAGATATTTGGTTGTATATTAATTACTGAGTAGAATTATTTTAATGCATGAAAATGTACATTGGACAGCTCTAAAATATTCCTCAGGTCACAAGGATTCCAAGCGTATATTATATTATTTGTACGAGCTTGGATGCATTTACTGTGAATTTTTCAAAATTTAACAGTTTTCTGCGTAACTAATAAACAATTTTCCGAAAAAAGATAAAATCAGCCCACTGGGCTGGTACACCGCAGCCCACATGGAAAATGGCCGAACGGGATCGAGGGCCCATGGCCACATCAGATCCGGGCCAGGCCAATCGGCCGGCCAGGCGCCCAGCAGGCGCACGGCGGCGCACCTCGCCGGAGCTCGGCTCCTGGTGGTGGGGCTCAAATTCCGTGGCCCCAAAATAGACTACTGCTCGCAGGGAACTCGGCTGCGGAGTCGACAGCCCCAAAATAGCCGCGAGGGTCGGCTGAAAGGCACCATCGGCGAGGTAGCGAAGGCTCTGTGGTTGACGAAACGCGACGGCGTCTTCGCTGAGAGCTTCAATTACGAGTGCAGAGGAGCAGCACGGAGGACGCCGGCGTTGGATAGGGCCAGAAGGTGGGTGTCCACGGCGGTGTGGCGCGGTCCGACTGCGCCGGACGATGGGAGCTCGAAATCTCGCCAAAATGCTCCATAATTCGCTTAATTGGTAAGACCTGGAGATCCTCGAGCTTGTGAGGAGCCTACAGTTGTGAAGAATTGAGAGGATCTCGCCGGATTTTGCTGGCGACCAGGGGCGGCACTGGAGCTTGGGTTTTGGGGAATAAGTCCAACTCCGTGCTCCCTACTTGGAGAATGTAAGAGAGCTTGCGGTGGTGACTCTAGGGCCTGGTGGCGCAGCTATCTGGTGGAGATACGAGGTGGAGGACGGCCTGAGTGAGGAGCTCCACGGGAGGCCTTCAGTAGTGTGAGGCGAGTGAGAGACGAGAGAACGAAAGGGACGAGTGAGGGAGGGAACAGGCAGGGGCCAGCTCGTGCTTCAGACTATCGGGTCCGACGGCCTCTGACACGAGTGGGGGTGGCCAGGTGTTTGGCGGCCATGGCAGGCTACGCGCTGGCGCAAGGTGGGTGGGGAAACCGAAGGTGAGGGCTGACAAGCGAGCCCCACCTGAAAGTTGACCCAGTTACACTTAATGCTTAACCATTTCGGGATAAAAAAAAGAGCAAATAAATTGTAATTAGAAAGAAATTTGGTAGAATTTCTCTTCAACATGGACCTAAGATATAAATTGCATACACAGGATTTTGCAAAGGAACATAGAAGAGAAGATATGAAATTTTGAAAATAGTTAACTGATAAGGAAGTTTTCGAAACTTCTAAAAAACAGGGCAGTTTACTATTTTTGTGGTGTAAAAGAAATACTTCCACAGCTCCAAACAATTTGAACCTTGGCAAACAGATAGAAACTTTATAGCGGAACAACGTTTGTGTTGGTCTGAAGTTCGAATTCGAAAATGATTTTAACATACACAATTTAGAATATAGGTACTCATTAAGGACTAAGAATTGAATTCGGGCCTTCTTGAGTTTGAATGAACCTTATTATATTTTTACCAATTCACGACATAAAATCAGTCTCAGCTAAGGAATTTTTTCCCTATTTTGAACACTTTAAATTTTGAAATGCTTTGAGTTTTCGCTTTTAAATTTGAATTCAATTATGGACAATTTACTTGACTATTTCTTTTAAGCTAGGTTCTCCCAAAAGATTCTAATACACTTTATCCACTTTGTTTTGGATTCAGATGTATCAAAATGTTACATTGGTTTGGTTTGAAATTTTGTGTAGTGGTAGAATATTTTTAGGACGAACAACTTTTCTTTTGGGCTCATCTCTAAATTCGGTTTTAGTTTTGTTTTATAAAATTCGGAGAATAGGTAGCTGTTTAAAGAAGTAAATATATTTGAACGAGGTCAAATATGATTTAAACGAATTGAACGGATTTGGAGGATTGGATGAATTTAGAACTGAGATGGAGCATGAAAAAACAAACGACGAGGAGAAATAAAATAAAAAGTCAATCACTCGTCACAATGTCAATTTTTAATATTTTATAAAATTTCCAATTTATACGGTTCAAATTACGAAATGAAATTTAATCCTTTTAAAAGGAAAGGAAAATGTCAATGTTTTAGTTAGCAAAAATTTGAATTTTCAAGTTTTAATTTGGGGCGAAAATTTGGGTAGTGACAACAATGTTCGAAAGATCATAACACGCCAAAAAGTATTGATGGAAATGAGAATAAACTTATTGCACATCGATCTACAGAAGTTTATAATATTTCAGTGATGGTGAGTTTTTTTTGTAACAATCCGTCATTTTTCAAAGTCAAAGAAATCAAATATGAAGCTAGAATTTAAAAGTTTTAAACAATAAAATTTAGGAATTTAAACTATAATTGAATTTAAAGATCTTAAAAGAGAGAGAGAGAGAATTCAATCATCTCAAAGGAAAGATATAAACACAAATTGTTGTTTAAAAATGATCACAAGGATTAGCAGGTTTAAAAATAGTTTTTGTAAAATTTAAATTCAAAGTCCCAAATCATTCTACTCCTTTTTAAACAACTACCTGTATTCCGAATTTTATATAATAAAACCCGTTTAGAATTTGGAGATATGACCAAAAGGAATGTTGTTCATCATGAGAAGTTCTTCAATCCTGCAAATTTTCAAATTAGTCTGAGCTAGAAAACTCGGGCTTTTGCTTGAAAAACAAAGAGCTGTCGCAGAAATTTCAGAAAAATCAGAAAATTAAAAAACCGCGGGCCCCCTGTCAGATCCTCCTCCTTCCTTCCCCAATCAGCCTGCACCAGCGCCGTGCACGCACGGCGTCCTCGCAGGCTGGCCACACCGCCCTTGCCAGGGCGCGCGCGCCATGACCTGTGCCCCGTGTCCACGCCCCGAGCCAGCCTCATTCCTCACTCCCGGTCTCTCTCTCTCTCACGGGCTCTCTTTCCTTCTCTCTCGCCTCACACTGCCGAGCGGCAAGCCGTCGTGGTGCAGCCTCGCCGAGCGCCCTTCTGGCCATCTTCCTCCGAGGGTGCATGCGCCACCACGGTCTGGAGCTTCCACCACTCCTCTTCCTCTCTTTTGCAAATTGAACAACTTGGATTTCGAGGTTTTCCCCAAACCTCGAACTGTGGAGCTGCCGGGGCGCCACCCAAAATCCGGATGTCGCCGGTGATCTCCTGCTCGATTCGACTCAGTCCCTGCCCCTCCACCTCTGGTCGCTCCTCCGGTCAAGTTTCCCGGTGAAAAATTGTGGCCCTTGTGTAGGATTTTCGAGTCTTCTCGCCACCGGCCGCCGGGCACGAGGACCCCGCTGACGGCGACCCACCTCCGGGCCTTCTCGACGCCAACAAGCTCGACGCCGATCATCTACGCACAATAGTGAAGGTCTACGAGAAAGAAAACGTGAGTTCCATCGACTAGTCGGAGCTCGCGCCTTTGCTAGACGTCCTCTAGCGCCGCCCATCGCCTTCAACTATTTTCCGTCGAGGCCCTCACCCTGGCGACCTCCCCTTTGAGCTTGTCTTGCGGCGGCGACCAATTTGGTTCCTAGAGCCGGGCGCGTGGCCACCAAGGAGTCGCCTCTGGCGAGCCTGCCGCCGCCGCCGGCAGGGCGCCATGCCGGCGCCATGGGACGGCCTGGCCCAGCCGATTGGATCCGCTGCCGCCAAGTGTGATCCAGTGTGCCCAGCCGTGCGGCCATCCTTGTGGCTGCGCTCTCTGCGCGCCACGTGGCCCAGCTGTGCTGTGTTTTGTTTAATTCGGAATCACTTTCTAAATTGCTCAGAAATGCAATGAAGATTGTAAAATCGTAGCAATTTCGTTCTAGCTCGTAAAAATATGAAACCACCTTTGTTAGACTCCTAAAATCATGAAATTGTTATTGCCCCTATTAAGCACAATTATCTAATTATTTAAAAAATGATTAATGGCTAATAATTGCATTTGCATTTTTAATTCATAATAATTTTGTATGTATTTTTAACTAGTGAACCTTTGCATGCTTGTCACATATATGATTACATAACATTATAAAATTATTTTATACCCATATCACCAATAATTATTTTATAATTGATTTATATCTAATTTCTTGTAATTCATTCATAATAATTAGAGTAGCAGTTGATAATTAACTAAATTTTGTCATAAATTATCTATACTGAACCTTGACCTATTAAATTGATTAAGGTCCAGTAACATTGATAAAAAGTATTAAATTAGTTTCTTTCATCAAATTATGTTAATTGCTTTAGTAATTAACTAATACATCTACATTAGATTTTGCTAAATTACTTAAGATAATTATAGTTAATGTTTCCACCCTGCTGTTATTTAGACCAGTTAAATTTAGTTGAATGCATTTACTTATACTGTATTAGAGTGATTAACTATTTAACATAAGTATCCACTCCACCTAATAATTGGAAGGGTTATACATGTAAAAATCAATAAGTAGCTTTAATAATTATAAACCCACTTAAGTCTTTCATATGATAACTCCTGAATATTGATTTATTCCACTGCATTTCTCTCATTGCATTGCATAGCATGCATTTCTCTCCGGAGAGTGACGTGGGTAATTGAAGGGTGGAGCTGTTGTGTTGATTGATGTGAAACACCTGCAAACTCAAGGCAAGCACCATGCATCTTGTACATTGTTTTGGATCAGTTGTTAATATTGACTTGCTTTAGTTATGGTTATGTCTTGCATTACGTCGGGTATTAGTGGTATATGTGGGTTGAACTCTAATTGCTGCATTTTTCCATTCCTTGATTACTTGTTGTACCTTGTCTTTGAATGTTCTTGCCCAGGGTGGAAGTTTTTCATTTTACGGTGTGTCTTGCTTAGCCATGCATAGAGCGGTAGAAGTCAAATCAGTGGAAGGTCACCACTATTTCGTGAGTATAGGATCTTTATTTACTTTGTTACTCATATGGTTGGGCTAAACCTGAGGATGAATAAATTGAAGATTAGACAGAGATTATGTATAGGATGGTTTGGAAAGGCTGAGCCTTCATGGTGGTATCCCCGTTTGTGTCGATTAAGAACCGACCGATGTTAATTGTTGGCCTAACCACTTTTTGTTCATACCACATGTCGAATATAATGGTAAGACAAGCCAAATATCTCAGTTGTATACGACCGTTTGGCCCATGATAGCATGTCTTGACTGACACACACGAGTGATCGCTGGGCTCCCACGAGACACGGGACCGGTCCTCTCTGACATGTTGATTGTCCAACCGTTCCGGAATGAATGTGGGAAAAGTGGTGAGCTAGTATGGAGGAGAGGTATTGTGGACACGTGTCAATATTGTTACTTGTTATTTGGAATACTTAGGGATATTGGTTATGTAGGTGTCTTATACCCCTAAGCTTGTTTTGCTTTATGCTTGCTTAATATCACCTTATCTTAATCATCACTTTATGCAAAAAGTTTTAACCTACAGCCTTATCCTTGCTATTTAACCCTATGCATTATCTTTGGAGTCGGAACTAGCCCATTGGTAAGTCTTGCTGAGTACCTTCGTACTTACGTTTGCTTTGTTGGAGTTTTGTAAGTGCTTTTGATTGCCCCTTTCTAGCATGGTGGTGATGTTCGTGGGCTGAGCACAGCCCATCCTTGTTTTGGTTGTTTCAAAAACAAAATTTCTTCTTCGTGCATCGTCGTCTATCCTTGTTAGAATCTGAACAAATTTTGGCCTTGTTGAACTATGGTTTTAGAAAGTTTGGGAGTTGGAAGCTATGACCCTACTACTCCCATTCATGTAAGTTTTGTTATATCCTTATTTACTTACGAATTTTAATAATTTCTCCAATTATTTATTAAGTATTTGTATCCCTTTGAGATGTATACAATGTTAGTTACCGATATGCTTTTATCCTGGGTGATGTTTAGAAAGCATATCGGAGGACTACCGGGGTTAGTTTCTTGTTAATCGATTTTTGAGCTTGTGTGTTGCTTATGGACTATAAGCTAATTTGACTAATTGGAACTCAACTTGGATGGTTCCTCATATTTTTTTGTCTATCCTACTATTGTAAAACAACCGTTAGTATCACCTTTTATCTATTTATCTTTGTCAATGTTTGATTTGTCCACTGGTTCTTGTGATAATGAGGAGTTGTGCGCTGATATTTGCATTATTTCTATGCGATAAGAAGTGAATGAACTTGATAATTTTTATTTTTATCCATCCTCTAGTGCTGAAGTTAAACATTTGACTCCCATTACATGTGACAATGGTGAACTGAAATTGCTATCTTCTCCAAAAACTTTCGGTTATATTGAGTATGATATTCTTTGTGACTAAGTTATGTAGCGAGAGTGATACATCCTCAAACTGAATTGCCTCTGTCCGTTAGAAATATTTTTTTATGTTACATGCAATTATGATAATAGAGTTGTCTATGGTGCATAGAGTTTATATTTGCTCAAATATGAAATCCTCTTGCACGGTGAAAATAAATAACTAACTGTTATGTTTATCTATTTTTTTCAAGACAACACACTTTATGCTTTATTATAAAAATGATAATGATAACACTGATCATGCGGATTATTTAAAAAAATATATTTTGGCAAAAAGGTGATCTTACTGACTTTTATGATAAAAATGCTTGTCTTAATCTTTCTAGCTATTTGCGTGCTCATGTTACTAGCTATTTACAGAAATATCATGTACTATTCTCGAAGAAATATCTCCAGGACTTTCACTAATTCGAGTGCGTGATTTCTTAAGCAAGTTTACCAAATCATGCTACCCAAAGGAGCAAGCCAAGGACGGCTTGCCAAGAAGACGAGAATGATGAGACTATGAGTATCTTTGAGCCACTAAGTGATTACATTCAAATACCTCTGTGGTCTCTACATTTTTATGCATATTGCAGGGCATGGTGGAGTCTAGGTCCTGACAATGAGTTTGAGTGGAGGATGACTCTAAAATAAGGAGAGGATGATGAGGACATCACTCCTTTAGATACACACAACACTTCTTAAATTAGTACTGATAGAACTCATGCATGACAGATGGAATTAGAGTTGAGCTCATTCCTAAACTTTTGTTTACCTTATGTTGAAAATAGATTGCTACCTAATAACTTTCTCATGATTAGAAACATTAGAAAAGATAAAGGAATTTTGAGAATGACTTAGAGATGCATAAGATCAGGAAGGACATTCAATTTGAGGAGTTTGAATCCAACTCCTAGGGACTTAATTACGAGGAGATTCCTCTTCAAATAATAGTTAGATAGCGATTGGAAACCTAGGATGGCAACTGGTCTGGTTCGAGACGGGTCTATTGAAACTCGCCCGTACGTCTTAAGTCATGTCGGGTTAAAATAAAGACCACATAGCACCTTAGGGTACACCCATCAGGTTTCGGACGGGTCTTAGTCGCCCATCGGGTTGATGCGGACCATGTGGCTGGGGACGATGATGGCCTAGAGGGGACATGCGAGCAGTCATCGGCGACAAGGGCTGGATGTGGACGGTGTCGAGCGCGAGCGACGCAGGGCCAGCCCGTGTGTGATAACAACAATGGTGACGGGCAAAATGTGTCACATCCTACCAGGTGCAGAGGTCGAGACGTGAGGGCTTCCCCATGTGCACCGCTTCTTTGCTTCTGTGGCCAGCCAAAAATGATGCCGACGGAGAGCTGTGGCGGCACGAGCGTGAGTGCTTACCGCGTACCACTACCGGCCAAGCTACCAGCTTCACCTACGCATCGGTGTCATGGCTTACAGTAGCAGAGAGGACACTGGAGGCGAGAGGGACGTGGGAGTGCCGAGTGATCAGAGATTTTGAAAAAACATAGAAAAGTCTGCTCGACCGTCAGAACATTGAGTGCTGCTAGTAGCTGTGAATGACGCTAGTATTAGTAGGTCCATCAAAACATGCACCATGCACATTCTCCTTTTCTCTATTACTAAGAAATGACAAGGTGGTCATCAGCATCCTCCTAGTGGTGTCTTCGTTGCTCACCAAAAGAGACAACGTCCGTGTGAGAATTGCGATGGCCCCCCTCAACCAAGTTCCGCACTCGCCACCAGAAAAATCGTCAACTTCCTCGATCCTGCACCGTGGATATAGTTGACTTCTTCCCCTCTGCTCGACAGAAGAAACGGCAAGCACCCAATCTGGCGAGATCTTCACCAAGATTGTTGGTGTCTGCCTGACCCCAAAAATCCACAATTTCCTTAGCCGACGCTGTACAAAATTGCCATTGATCTGGTGGCCAGGCAGCTCCCATCATGGCCGTGGAGGGGCGGGGAGGGGCCCGAGGGAGGAGGCTGTGATGGTGCAGCTGAACAAGGAATAGCAAATGTGGCTGGACAAGGACTAGCAGATATGGCTCATACTTGCAATCTCAACATCGAACCGCGCGGGCCTCATCGACGCTGATTCCGTTCGGATCCGTGTTGCTGAGTGAATTAGCCTCAACATGGCGGCGGTGGGTAGGGACCGGGGCCACATCAAGGCCATCGCCGCATGGTGCTGAAACCACAAAGTCGTTGGCTACCACAAAAATGAGGGACAGATTCATTAGATCCACCTGACCTCTCCTCAGTTTCCTTTCCCACTCACCAGATCCCATCGGTCTCAGCCTTGCCTGTGGGTGTTGTAAGATCCTCTTCTTTGGCCTCGACAACACCGGCAAGATCACGCTACTCTACATGCTCAACGATGAGGTACCGGATCCGCGCCGCCTCTCCCCAGAACCGACACAGTACCCGACCTTAGAGAAACTTGATGAGGACATCTCTTCATTGGATAGACACAAAGCTCCTCCACCTACTATAACTCATACACAACAATTAACTTTAGAGGTAAGCTCATTTCTAAATACATGTTTTCCTCCCTTTAAAAATAGATGGCTATCTAATGATTTTAATATTATTAAGAACATTGGAGAGGATCAAGAAAAGCATGAAGAAGGACTTGAAGATGCTCAGGACCAGCAAGGCATGTAGGACCTTTGAAGAGAGTCAATTCAACTTGAGTCGAGTTGCCCTCGGGTTACAGGAGCAGTGCGCACTAAAACAAACGCCCATATCACATACGAGATCCGTTTTGAACGTTCTAGATATGAATAGAAAGATACGAAGATAACCTTTCTAATGGCACTAGTCTCATCTCTAAATTCGACTGAAATCAGCAAGAACTGTTAATTCAAAAACTAGAAACTGCTTTGGTGCTGCGATACTATCTTTTGTTCTTTGGGCCATGTATCTTTTTTAAGCTCATTATTATTAGAGTTTACCCCTAAGGACACCTAAACTTTATATAATCAGTAGCTGTCGTCATTAGTTAGGTTTTTTCTTAGTTTTATCTGTTATCAAACAGTTTCACCGTTTGATGGTTTATTGGATTCTAACTTCGTGAGTTCAATTCAGAATTTGCAATTGAGTTGCGTTCTTCCTTGTTCTTGCTTGTGTTCTTCGATTCACAAGCTGGGATTAAGCTTCTTGGCGAGGTCAATCATGTGTGCACGCTTGATAAGCAGAGGAGAAGTGGTGCTGCGATTACAGGGTTCGAATCGTGTTGAGTCGAGGCTAGATCGATTGTGTGTCGCATCTCCACCAGATTGAGAACCACGTACACATCAAGTGATAATCAGAGCTTCACGTATACCATCAGGTTCAAATCTCTCCTTGTCGATTTTGCATTTATCCTATCGTCCATAGAAAAGCTACAACGTAAAAAAAATAGTAGATCGTTAGGTGTTCCCCTGTCCAAACCGTGTTTAGCCTTTGCATAATTTTAGTTCAAAGTCCGTAGTATTGAATTTGTGTCCTTAGATTGTGTTTTGGTTGCTGAATTTTGAAATCATTTTGCATCCAGTTGTTTTCCTTCATCATTCATCGCTTGCATCGTTCAGATCTGTTGTCATGTAACATATGTTATTTGTTTTCTTTGCATCGAAATTTTATCTCACCCACCCACCCCATATTTTGATCACAAAAAGATTCACTTCCATAATTATCCGCTGCTCAATCATCCACAAAATTAACATACAATTGCATCCTAATTGTGTTTCACACCTTTCAAAAACATGTATCGGGAACCTTTCAGTAAAACGGGCATAACTTTTATATACGAACTCGAAATCAGGCGCATTGTTTTTAAAATTCTCAGAATGAAAAGATGCATCAGACTCCCTGATGTCATATGGATTCAAAAATATTTTCAAGGCCAAATTCCCTTGGAAGTGGACCTTTGTGAATTTACAAGTTTTTACGTGCAATTTCAGACATCTTCGTGATTTTCCACAGAACACATCCTTTATTTGATTGGTCTAAAACATCTTGGTGTTCCTATTTTTTGTGCCTCTAGAAAAGAGAAAAATAGTGAAAATTCAAAAGAAAATAAAATGGTGATATCATCGTGCTGATTGCTGATCTTTGGAGCCCTGTCTGTCTGTTGCTGATCTTGTGTCTTATCATTGTTCGCATCTTGATTTTTCTTAAGATTTGACCAGCAACTAGAATTACACACTTAAAACACTTATTCAGCATTACTATCTATTATAAAATTGTGTTCCACTAATCATTATTTCAGCCCTCCAAGCTCTATATATCCACCTCGGATCAGCACTGTATTTGACCCTGCAATTGTGAAATTATGACTCTTTGGTTTCTCCTGTAACCGTTTGTACCATACTTTTTCTTGCAATGATAAGAACTATGTAAGAACTTGGTAAGTTATTTTTTTTGCAGATCTGCCACCACAGATCCCACACTACCATAGTGTAGGGATAATATCCTGCTTTGCTTCTTTGTTTTTTCTAACCATGGCAGAAAAGGGTAAGTATGAAAATGACAAGGCTAAAGGTTCTAAAACTGCCAACTCCCCGAACAACTTCGCTGAATGTGTCAGTAAAAATCAACTTGCTAACACTCTTGCTAAGTTAGATCAAAGGATGACCGAGCAATTCAATGCAATGGAGATGCTCTTCCAGACAATAAATTAGAAATTCCAGCATCTCTCAACTCGTATGACAACCCTTGAGAGACATCCACCACCAAAAAGAGAGGAAGAGGAAGATACTGACGACAACAACTCTGAGGACGACGTTGACAAAAATAGACACCAACAGAACAGAGTCCACAATTTTCAACACCGTAACCACCAAGGTATGGGAGGTAACAAACATCGTGCTCCTTACGATCCTTTTGCTAAAATTAAGTTTACCATTCCACACTTCTCTGGTAATCATGATGCGGAAGCTTATCTTGATTGGGAGATGATTGTAGAGCAAAAATTTATATCTCACTTAGTTTCTAAACAACATAGACTTAGACAAGCTACTAGTGAGTTTAGAGATTTTGCTTTACTATGGTGGACTGATCTTTGCAAAGCGAATCTGCAACTAATAATTGGGATAGATTGAAAGATGCTATGCATAACTGTTTTGTTCTCCCTTCCTATCAATGAGATTTGCGTAAAAATTGCAATGCTTAAAACAACATGATAAATCTGTTTAAGATTATTTTGTTGAGTTACAAAAAGGTATGATGCGTTGTGGGATAGAAGAGGACATCGAGGATACTATCTGTCATTTTTATGGTGGGTTGCGTCATGATTCAGGATATTATTGATTGTAAAGATTATGATACTTTCGAGCAGTTGTTCTACCTTGCTGTGCTAGCAAAAAAATAATTCAAGGGACAACAACTCTAGAACAGCAGCGATACATACACTCCACGGTCGACGTTTCCTTTTCCTTCGAACACTGCCGCAACACCAAAACCAACCCCTTCAGTGACATCTTCAGATTCGAGTAAGACTTTTTTGTAGGTATCCACCAAGACTACATCCTCCACCGCTTCTGCTGGACGCTCCTCTAACATCAAGTGTCATTGGTGTCATAGCATGGGATATATACAACAAGATTGTCCAAGTCAGAGGGCATACGTTGCTACTGAAGATGGAGGATACATAAGTACTTTAGAAGTTGAAGACAAAAAAATCTAATAAGATTAATGAAGATGATGATGGCCAAGTATTTGGCGCTGATGATAGTTCGGTCTACAGAATCATCATTGTCCAACGAGAGCTCTCCACACAAGTACACCTTGATACGACTCAATGCCATAATCTGTTTCAGATTTACTTTGTGATCAAGAAACCGCATGCATGCGTGATCATTGATGGCGAGAGCTGCAACAACTTAGTGAGTACTGATTTGATCACTAAGCTTGACTTGCTCACACGGCCACATCCACATCCATACCACCTCTAATGGTTACACGACTTCGGTAAGGCAAATGTAACAAAAACTTGTCGAATTCCATTTTTTATTAGCATCTATATTGATTCTGTGGATTGTGATACCTATGCAAGCTTGTTCATAGTTATTGGATCATCCATGGGAATATGATAATGATGCTATTCACTATAGTAAAAGTAATAAATATACCTTCGTAAATAAAGAAAGATAATTACTTTACTACCTTTGACCCCTGTTGAAATTGTACAAGCTGATAGGGATAGACTTACTAATGAGAAGAAAAAACATTCTCCTACATCTAAAAATCAGCAAGCAATAAATTTGAAAAGTCCTATAATGCTTGTAACAAAATCTGATCTTGCTAAAATTTATGATGAAAATGATTCATGTTATGCTTTGACGTGAAATGATGCATTGTTTTCACTTGAGAATCTTGCTTTTTCTTTGGATACTCCTATTGCTAACCTTTTGCAGGAGTATCATGATGATTTTCCATTTGAGATACCTCCATGACTGCCACTCATTGGAGGGATTGAACACCAGATTAATTTGATTCCTGGAGCGAACAAGAATTGGCTCATGCCCTCAACACAATGGGGACACATCAGAGAAGAAGATGAGCTTGAGTCGAGGATAACTCCAATTCAAGAGGGGGAGGATGATGAGGACATCTCTTAATTGGATACACACAACACTGTTCCATCTACTAGAACTCGTGCACAACAATTAACTTTAGAGGTGAGCTCATTACTAAACACATGTCTTCCTTTCTTTAAGAATAGTTTGCTACCTAATGATTTTATCATGATTAAGAATATTGAAGAGAATCAAAGAAAGCATGAAGAAGGATTTGGAGATGCACAAGACCAGCAAGACACGTGGGACCCTGGAAGAGAGTCAATTCTTCGGAGTCGAGTTGCCCTCGGGTTTCAGGAGCAGTCCGCACTAAAACAGACACTCAGGTCGCATATGGGATCCGTTTTGGACGTTCTAGATATGTATGAAAAGATAAGAAGATAACATTTTCAATTGCACTAATCTCATCTTCAAATTTGACCTGAGTCAGTGAAAATAGTTAAAACAAGATAACATACAAAAATTGCTATAGTGCTGCGACACTATCTTTCTTAAGCCCATTAGTATTAGAGTTTTCTCTAAGGACGTCCTAAACTCTATATAATCAGTAACCCCCATCATTAGGTTAGGTTTTTTCTTAGTTTCATCCGTTATCAAATAGTTTCATTGTTTGACGGTTTGTTGGATTACATCTTCGAGAGTTTAATTCAGATTTAGCAATTGAGTTGCGTTCTTCTTTATTCTTGCTTGTGTTATTCAATTCGTAGGCTGAGATTAGCCTTCTTGGCGAGGTCTATCGTGTGTGTACGGTTGGTAACCAGAGGTGCGATTGCCGGGTTCGGATCGTATTTTTTAAGCCGGATCGATTGTGTGTTGCATCTTCACCAAATCAAGAGTTATCATAATCTAACAAAAGATCGAGAACTAAGTACACATTGGGGCTCAGCATTGGCAAGATCAAGTTGAAGGCTTACCTCAATGGCCCCCAGATCCCTGAATGTGTCTAGAAGGACTTTGATGCCAATGTATTTCACTACTATGTTTGGACTCTTGGACAACGATGCCAAAATGTTGCGGTAAGCTCGAAATGAGTGTAATATGTGCAATTTGCAATCAAAATGCGTTCATTAGTAGGCGTGGCAAGTATTGGCATGTGGTGTGTAGTCTAAAGTTTACATCACAAATTATGTTTTTGTTGCAAAACACAAGTTTATCGAAGTGACATGGGCCACTGCAATAAATAATCGATGCCACACGTGATATCATGGCAAGGATAAGGTCTTGGTCATAGGTAATATGGCCATGAGATGGACCATCACAATAGATAAGAAATGCCACAGATGATATCGTGGCAACAGACTATTGCAATGACTATCGACATAGCAATAGTTTATAGGTTGCTATGAAGCTACTTAGTAGCAATATGTGATATTTCTACGACAATTTAGTCGTTGTAATAGAATATTTTGCTACATGTGTTGTTTAGTTGCAATTTAGTCTTTTGCCACATAAATGTTTTGTTGGGATATAAAATTATTATAACAAAACATAGTCAGATGCAATAGTCATTATGGCCACGTATGTTCACTGTTGAGATACATGCGCAATGAAGTTATTTTTATGGTGACTGTGTCATATAGCAACAATAGATGTACAATATAATAAATATTGCATAGCAACAAATAAAAATCATGGTAATAATGTATCACAACAAATAAGCATCGTAGCAATATAGGATCTAATGCAATAAACAAATAATTTGAGGCAACACATTCTACATTATATAATTTAGTATTGAATATTTGTTGCAACAAAATATAAATATTTATTTTAAAAAAATTTCAAATTTTAAGACATTTTTATGGAAATCCAAAATTTGATAAAACTTTTTTCAAATGATTAAATTTGCGAGTTAAATGGTAATCAAAATATTAAAATCTTTGTTTTCAGCGAAATTTAAACACATTTAAATCAAAAAATAAAATAATTTTTTAAATAATTCATGTGGTGTTACATTGTTGTCAAGTGTGGGGTTAGGGCACACAAATAAAATAGTCTATGTATTAATTCTTCAATTGGATTAAATTTGTGGCACTACATACCAACTAGATGCAACACATAATTTTTACGTTGCAAATGAGAGAAGACATTTGCAACCTACAAGTTTTGTGTTGCAAAAGAAAAAAAAACTTTTGCAATGAAATAGACAGTTCACACAATGTATTATAATGTTACAAGATTGTTAGACACTCGCAATGATAATCAAAATCATTGCAATAACACCTAGACATTGAAACTAAAATAAAATTTATCACGACCGTATCAATTCGTGGTAATATTAACAACCACTTGGAACCAAACTAAGTTGTGGCAATATTATTTATTTATTGCAACATTTTTTGTTGAAATCACAAAGTCGTACCACTAATTTTGAAAACTGTGGCAACACTAACTATTTATTGCAACAAAATTATTGTCATTGCATTGTGGAGCATGGCTAAAGGGTCCAAACTTAGTAGTGTTCCCTGTTCCATTGTTGTATTCCCTTGGTACATTCATGTGTGTTGGCCATCAAATTGTGGTCACCAATAGACGCACCTGGTTCCAAGAGGCCACCAATAGGGAGGGGACGATGGAGTGTGCTCTTCTCGTTGATGTGACCTAGTGTACCAAGAGACTCAAAAATTTATCCTAGTTTGGGCCGCCATGAGGCATAATACCCTATATCCAGCAAAAGAGATTGTAGGCTCAGGGGGTTTTGTTCATGCGAGGTTATAGGAGCACTAGGGTTTAGCACGAGCAAGAACCCTATGCTGATGAGGTAGGTGGTTTCGACTTGGTCTTGTTCTATGCGTGTGGCTTTATTCCCACCGGGTACGGCATGAGCGGCCGTAGAGTTGATTTACCGTACTAGTCCGTCGGGTTGTGGATACATAGATGTCAAGCTTATCACCACAGCTTGTCATGCAGCATCTGCGGTGCATATCACCTTTTGTCAATTACTGCAGTTGTCTGGTTGGCTGGATGCAGCGTGTGACCCTCACGGGTAGGCGCTGATCCCTGACCCTCCTGGTCAGATGTTGAGGGGGTCGGATGTGAGGGAACCATGGTAGGCCCTTTGCTGGCATCTGGTGTGGGCTGTCCGCTCACTCAGACAGGCCCGCTCTGGCTCTTTTACCTTGTGATGGTCAATTTTGGTTACTAGGCCTTTCAAGCAAGCCGGGGCCACCGGCACTCGGATTTAGGAACCTGATATTAGCCCTCAAGCTCCACGCCTACCCAAGCATGGCGGGGGCAGTGTGAAGCTGAACCATATTGACGTCGCGATGTCAAAGGGTTGAAGTAAGGTTGATGTGTCTGTGGTTCCTGATCTTTCGTCAGGTCGTGGCAACTTTCGATTTGGTGAAGATGCAACAAACTATCGATTCAACTTCAAATCAACATGATTAGAACCTTGCAATCGCAGCACCACTTCTCTTAATAGATCTAACATGATATAAGGCCGAATGGCTCAAGATGGTGGCACAATACTCTGACTGATTCTAAATGTTATATTATTTCAGAGATTTCAAAAGATATAGTAAAAAGTTTTGCATGGGATTAGATCCATTGGAAAGCTTTTCTTTAGCTTTTCATTCATATCTAGAACATCGAAAACAGAGTTTATATGTGACCTGGGCTCTAATTTTAGTGCATGTTGCTCCTAAAATCCGACTATGACTCGAATCTAATTTGGGTTCAAACTCCTTCTGGAATTGAATGTCCTTCCTAGTCTTGTGCATTTAAAAATCATTCTCCATGCCTCTCTTTATCCTCTCCAATGTTTCATCAATAGTAACCGGAGGAGTATGGTGCATATCTAAAGGAGTGATATCCTTATCATCCTCCCGCTCTTGAATCGGAGTCGTTCTCAACTGAAGTTCATTGTTAGAAAGACGACTCCACCATGTCTTCCAACAAGCATGAAAATGTGGAGGCCACAGGGAAATTTGCATACAGTCACTTGGTGTAGCAAAGATCTACATGATCTCATCATTCTCCCCATCTTGATGGTAAGCCGTCCATGGTTTACTACAATAGTAAGACCATGGGGTAAGCTCATTGTTGGAATCATTTGATGCTTAATATCTTGAATGAGTGAGGGTCAATGAGCTATTTCTTTAAGAAAAATGTTGTGATACTTCTATAAAAAGTTAGTGACAAGAGCGGACAAATAGCTATAAAGATTATAACATGAGAACAAAGCATCTTGGCACACTAAAGCACACATGAACAATTTGTATCATAAAAATCAGCAAGACCAATTTTTTATGATAATTTCTTCTCCAAGCAATTCATATTATACGGAACATTATCATCAATCTCATTAAAAAGTACAAAGTGTTTTATCCCAGAAAAACTTGACATGACATGATAGTTGTTATTCCAATCGTTTAGTTTGTCATAATTGCACAACATAAGAAGATTTGGACAAATATAAACTCTTTATACCATAAAACACCTCTTTAATTATAATTGCCTATAATATAAAAATTATTTCTAGTTATCAAAGGCAATTCAGTTTTAAAAAATATCATCCTCTCTACAATAAGAAGGTCACAAAAAGAATCATATCCAACATAACCTAAAGTGTTCGGAGAAGATAGCATTTTAGCTCATCCTTTCACATGCATTAGGAGTAAAAAAAAAATGTTTGGAGAAGATAGCAATTTCTTGTTGCATAGGAATAATAGAAATATTAGCACACAATTTCGTATTATCACAAGCAGTTGCTTTAGAATAATAGGATTGGCAAACATTTTCAGCACGACTAAAAGACTATCACCTTTTGTATATCAATGTTCAATAATATTTTTCTCATTTTCAACAGTACCTTTTGGCATGTGAGGAGTATTATCATCTTGAGCTATGCTTGGAACATATATATGCTCTTTCTTCATATTTGTACCTTCTTCCTTTTATTTCTTCTTTGATTTCAATTTCTTGTAAAATGTTAGGTGCAACATGAGGAACAATAAAAATTTGCTCATCCAAAGAGTCTACATCACTACTAGCCATAGATTCAGAAGATGTGTTAACAAAAGCTTTTCTCATAAGAATGATCATATTGTTCCATGTTTTAGGAAATTCATTAGTTGTGTACAAATTTTGCCACCAAGTTGAAGCACTATCAACTAATGCAACAGCAACATTCTTAAGTTTTCTCCTTTCATATTATCTATCTCACTTTCCCAAGCAATATATGTAATAGAATTTAAACCATCTTAAGAAGGAAGAGATGAAAGAATATAATTACTCATAGTAGGAGACCATGTTGTGATGGTCTAAATTTCATGCATAATTTGAGCATGAACAAAATTTCTTTGATGTGGATGATGTCCCTCAATGCCGAACGATTGTCAAAATGCTTAAAATGTTTTTCAAAGGTTTCACTGAAACTATCAACGACTCTTTGGAGTCTACTGTGATAATTGTATTCTCCTTTACTCCCTATCATGGTTAGAAAATAGAATGTAGAAAGAACAAAATATTATCCTTACAACTATAGTGGAATTGGTGTGGAAATTTTGCAAAAGGAAACGTCTTACCAGCTCTTGCAAGGTTCCTAGCACAACAAAGCAAGTGATGGTGCAAGTGGTGGCAGGAGAAGCATAGAATCGTGGCGTCATAATTGCAGTGCCAAATATAATGGTACTCAGAGGTGGATATGTGGAGCATGGATAGCTGAAATTTTATTAGTGGAACACAATTATATAATAGATAGCAATATTGAATAATTGTTCTAAGTAATATGTTCTAGTTGCTGGCCCTATCTTGTGAAAAAGTCAGATATTATAAGAATAAATGAAGATAGCAAAGGGAAGCAAGTAAGATTAATTTCTTATTACCAGATGTCCAAATTATTTTATTTCTCTTTTATTTTTATATGAACTAGGAGCACAAAAGATTGTACATGACCAAATTTTAGATTGATTTGATGAAAGATGTGATCTGGAGAAAATCTTAAAGTTCTTTAAAATCTGTGCTGAAACTTCAGAGGGGAAAAACGCAAACACCTGGTGCGAGATTGTTGAATCTAAGATCTTCCAAGGCAGAGAAATTTTCTGTAGACATATATATCTAATTTGGAGTCTAAAAACAAAAGTTATAACAATTTTAATGAAAGATCTATGTATTAGATATTTTTACATATTAAATACAAATTCAGATTCTAAATCAGGTGCGAAATTTCTAGATGATATTATGACAGAAACTATGGATGGGTGATGTGAAGTTGAGATCTATAGGTGGTCAAAACAATGTATGGGTGTGTGGGAAAAATTTAGTTTTATGTAAGATAACAAACAATAGATATGAACAAGAGAAAAGATATGAAAGATGCAAGTGATGAACAACGACAAAAAATACTGTCACGCTCGGTTTTAAGGCTAAAACCAAGTGACTCTTTATGTGTGCCCAAAAATCAAGTTTCACACATAAAGTGACTTCATTAATGGTAAACAGAACAATGTCACGAATAAACTAAATTTAACCTATTACAAAAATGACAAAGAGTCTTATAAATTATTACAAACCAAAGCAGCGAAAAACAAAATAAAGCGTCTTGGGCTCCACAGGCAGATGACCGAAGTAGCTCGCCTAAACTTCAGCTTCAGGGTCTTCAATGTTCTCTTAGACTTCTTCTATTGAGCAACATTTATAAAGGCAAGGTTGAGTACGGAATGTACTCAACAAGTGTGAAAAAGTATGACATGTGACAGTAAACAAGAAAAAAGAGACACACATCATATTAAACACCTATTTACTAAGTGGAAGACATCGCGTCTATAGATCCATCATGCCCACAACTTACCCAGCTGTAGCACCAACGTAAGAACCAATCACAGTATCCCACAGTGATCACCAACCAAACCATACCAAAATCCCACTAATCATGTGAGGGTCCATGCAATGCTCGTGACCGTAACTACGACTGTCATGACAGTTTTAACTCTGCAGAGGTTATACACAATTCCTCATGAGAAGTGATTTCATCCTCTGTTTCCAGGTGGACTAAAGAAATCTCTATTATGCCTATGCTGGCCGAGCACTCGTACACTTTCTTTGGTGTGAGGGCCAAGAGATCACTTCAAGACTTTTTTATGCCTTTCTCCAGCTTGTACGTGCTCATTGAGGTTTCACCTAATAAGGCACTAACTGTAACATTGAAAAGACCCTCTCTTGTGCAAGATGGTTTCCAGGAGTAACCCTCTCTTCCCCACACATCTCACTCCATGCAGATCCAGACGTAACCCACTTTTTTCGCTCCACCGGTGGCGCGCACAGAACTGGTCTCCACCACTTACTACGCTAGCCGCGCCCATTCTTGGCTCATGGTTGTACGGTAACACAAGAGTGGTCGCTCCACAAACTAGTCCTTAGATTTGGAAAGATAACATACTAAGGGACAGTGCCGGTAACCCCGCACATAGCCCTACACAACCCTATCCCCCAAATCACTAATCTTTAAGTTACTATTAAATAACCCATTAATCCTCATGAAGAAAGTATGATAATAAATTAGATTAATATCATCCATCCCGACAACAGCAAGCTAAGCATGTAATCTACCCAGCAAAAAGATAAACTAGGGCGACAAGGCATAATAAAAAAAACTATATAAATTTCTAAGTCAAGGTGCGCATTCAATTTGACACAAGCATGCAATCTATAAGGTAGAGGTTTTGTAAAATAGACACAAAATGGTCAAAGACACTTGCCTTGCTGCTCCTAGGAATAGTACTCGACTGCTTCGAACTCTTGCTGTTGGAAATCCTCGTATTGCGGGTCCAGGACAAAGACGCCTAATGCATGAGAGCACAAACAGTCAATCAATTCAACAAAACAGACCAAGATCAGTATGATTATGTCATGAATGCATAGGTTATTTCGATACTATCGTTTTGATATATTATTCATTGAAATCGGAGTTACGGTGTAAAAGTTATAGCATTTATAAGGTTCAGGGACTAATCTGTAATTAATAATAAAATACTGAGGACTTATCTGTAATTTATAAAATTATTTAAGGATTAAAATTTAATTTCAAAAAGCTCAGGGGTTTAAATGTAAATTTGTCATTAGGCAGGGACTAATTTATAATTAAAAATAAGTATAGGGGCTTTTTTATAAAATTGTCATAATTAATTATTATTAATTTAGTTATCAATTAATTATTATTATTAAATTAATTATTAGCTAATTATTACATTTATTTCTCAGACTAATAACATTATTAATTATTTTATTATTTTATTTATTAATTATCAGATTAACTCGAAGTTAATTAAATTAATTTCCAAATTTATTTTAATTAACCTGCCTCGCTGACGTCATGCTGACGCAATAAAGGTTTGATTTATTTTTATTCGGAAAACATGGTTTAATCTGGGCCTCGATTTCAAATTGAACGGATCCGTTTATTGGGGTGATGTGGCTTAATCTGGTGCGTTGGATTTGGATCAGATGAATGACGCAATTGGGTGACGTGGCTTGATCTAGGCCTTCAGATGTGGATCGGGCGGCCGAGGTTTAAATGGGTGGGTGGATCTAATGTGATCCGTCCTATTTAGATCGAACGGCTCTCGCCTGGGCTCGTCGGTGCACGAAACTTGATGGGGTCGGGCTCAAATTGACGAGGAGAGGGGGGGGAGCTCACCACGAGGTCGGATGGGGTCGAAGACGGCCGGAGGCGAGGTCGCGATGGTGAGGTGCGGTGGCGGGACTTCGGCGACGGCACACGGCTTGTGTTGAGAGAGAGTGGCCGGAGAGGCGGGTTTAAATAGGGGAGGAGGGGGCGGCCGAGTCGGGGAAGGGAGTTGCGAGCTCTCGGGGACTCCGGAGCTAGCGAGCGGCGCGCGCAGAAGAGGCGACGCAGCTGTTGGGACGGGGCGACAATGGCTTGAGATTGAGGGCGACGGGGTGGGTCCCACGCGTTGGCGAGAGGGAGAGGAGGAGAGAGGGGCGAGCTAGGCCGGGCTGTGCGTCGAGAGGTGGGCTGCGAGGGAGGGGGAGAGAGGGAAGAGAGGGAGAGAGAGCCCGGTAGGGAAGGCTTTAGGATTTTTCTTTTTTTTTTCTTTGCTTCTTTTTATTCCTATACTTTATATAATTGTTAAATTTCCATCGCAACCTTTTATTTGGATGAAATGCTATGCAATGCAATTCCTAGTATTTTATTTAGAAATTTTTTTTATTCTACTCTAAATTGAGAAAATGCATTTGGAATTTCAAAATTTTAATATTTTTGAAATTGTAGAATTTTAGGCCGTTACAAACCTAACCCCTTTAAAATGAATCTCGCCCTCGAGATTCAAAAGGAATGAGAAATAGATCAAGATATTTTGCTCTTAGCTCATCTTCATGTTCTCAAGTGGCTTCATCCTCAGAATGGTGACTCCACTAAACTTTGCACATCTTTATAACTTTACTCTGAGTCACACGTTCGGTAGTGTCTAAGATCTTTATAGGTCGTTTCAAATATGACAGATCACCACATAGATCCAATTTCTCAATCCGAAACAGCTCTTCCAGAACTTTTAAACACTTGTTCAGTTGTGACACGTGGAACACATCATGCACATCTCACAATTGTGGTGGTAACTCTAATTGATATGCAACTTCTTCTTTTCTGTTCAAAACTTGAATGGCCCAATGTACCTTGGTGCTAACTTCTCTTTAACCTCCCCGACGTCGCCGAACCCTAAAAACTCCACCTCGCCGTCGCGCGCCACCCTTCGGCCACTCCCGACCACGTCCGACCACAGGCAACTCGATTGTAGGAGACCTCAATCCTTGTCCAAGAAGTAGCCACAATCGGGCTCAGACTGAACTTTGAGAGGATGGGCGTGAAAAGTCATGAGTAGGTGAATATTCATTAAACCGCGCGCTACCTAATAACAATGTATGCATGCAAGGGTGGTATCAAGGATGAAAGCTGGCTCAAGTGCTAAATGCATGTTTAAACATTTTATTTCAAAGATGCAAGAAGTTTTATTTTAAAACTATCAATTTTTATTATCTTGCCGTGCAGGAATCTCCGTTATTTCAAACAGAGGTCCATTTTAAATGCCGGTGTAATCTCCACACCCAGGCACAGCTCAAATGCCGGAGTCCAAAACATTTTAAAATAGAAGTTAGAGAGAAGAAAACAAAACTAATCATCTTGAAAGCTCTCAGGCAGTGTCCCTCTGTGGGACATGGTAATGTGCATTGACTGTAACTCTGTAGAGTGTATGCACCTGGACCCACGCGATGTGATGACATATTGAGAATTATGCGCACAGCCCACAAGACCCATCCACAAGCTTTGACTGGTGTTACCCGTCCTATAGGATACGGATCCCAATTGTCTATGCAACTGGGTCTTGGAGCTACGAGGAGCCTACCACTGATCAGACGGGGTATCTCGACCTCGCGTGAGTGTTTGCAAACCGACCCACACTAACACAACACCCAGTCCACAAGTAAGCAACCAATCTCGTCAAGCTTCAATATCAAGCTAACTGCCCATATAGAGTTGTGCGGTGTGCATGTTAAGCACTAGAGACATGTTACATGATAAATCGGTTCTCATGTGTCGAGGCAGGCAACCTCCATCCTCAACACCAACAATAAACAAGTCTCACGAAAAGGTTTAAACTTGGACCTTTCCATTGTATCCACCACAGGTATGCCCACAGGGACTTTCCAAAAGTCTCCCAGCTCTCAAACACACACCTGCCCCAATTAAATAGTTATGTATAAAGTTATTTGCAATACACACACATTTGAAGCACATTTTGAAATTATTTTACACAAATTCATTTTATATTGAGAAGTGTGATATAAAGGTAAATAAATAAAAAGACTAAGCATGAATAATAAATAATAATAAAGTAATCATAGGGTTCAATATTTGTGGACCGGTAAATAGGCACGGCTTAAGAATGTTGCTAGCAAATTTTGAAATATGTGGCATGGGATTAGGGTTACAAACAAATCATGCACTTTAAAAACTAGGTACAAAATAGGTTAAAGAGTGGCTTGCCTCGTAAGTCAAGATCCCATCCGATATGTGGATCCACATGCAGAATAGTCTTCAAATCCTTGACAGCAACATCTCCAATTGAAAAAAGGCACAGAAAATGGGTGAGAAACAAATTTAAACAGAAAATTTAAATTTGAATAATTAAATTCAAATTTAAATTACAAGACTAAACATTTTAAAAATGGATATTGGAAGGTACCTACGCGAAGAGCTCGATGGGACAGATTTAATGAGATAACTTAGGAAAACTTTGGAAACTAAACGGAATTCCATTTGTACTCCTGAAGATTTAACGTACAAAAAGAATTTGGAAAAAGGATATGACGTGGACATCATACCTTCTGATGAGGACATTAATGAAAATATTCACACACACTGTGGATTTAGGGTGCAAAACATTACAAATTTGCAATAGAAGCCATAACTTCATATGAAATCTAGCTTGAGTGCTTAAGTACTTTTTGAAAAGCTCATAAAGTCTACTTTCGAATGGATCATGCCTCACCTTTATAACTATCGAACCCAGCGCCAATCGTTATTTTAATACAAAAGGTGCTGCATCACCCCAACTAGAACCGTTGGTCGTGTATCAAGTTGAGCCCATTAGAGGCGCGTCCTAGGGTTTGAGGATGACCCCATAACCCTCTGGTCGTCCTCCACCCTATTTAAAGGTCCAGTTGCCACTAAAAACACTTGAGTTTTATTTTGTTATAGTTTAGCTCTTGTGCAAACTTTCTGATCTTCAGTTGTGTCCAACGATCACTTGTTAGACAGCTTTTGAGAACCCTATATTTGAGAGATTTCTGGTTTGCAACATCTTGTTCTTCGATTGCTGACATAGATTGAACATCGTGTTCAGGTTGATCTTGCTGTTCCAGTGAGGTCAATAGCTATTTGGAGTTGATTCTATGATTGCTAAGGCGCATATGACCTATTCATTTGCAGTCAGATCGTGAGGGTTGACTTCATCAAATCGATAGTTCCCACCTACGAAAGATCGAGAACTCAAGTCCTATCAAGTGGTATCATATTTCAGGTTGCTCGGTGAGAGTTATCCCCTCTCATTTGCAGTTTTATTCATATTCCTACTGTCCACATAAAAGCCAAAAAAAAAATATTTGGTTCGTTCTTGCTGTCCTAGACCTTTTGGCCTTTGCATCTTCTTTTTAGTATTTTCTTTGTTGAGTTTGTGTTGCATTTCATTGGTTAGAGTTGTTGTTTTCAATCATATTTTACTTTCCATAATAATATGTTTTAACTTTCCATATTTGAAACACAAACTTTTTCTTTGACAAAATCTAGATGCAATTTGTAAAGAAAGAAAGAATTAAAACAAATCTGGAAACTGTGATATCACGAAATCAGAAAACAATCAAAGGAAAATCAGAAACAATCCTCTAGAATCATAGCACAATCCAGATCCGAGTTTATTGGAAATAACATATTCGGGTAACAGATTTTGTTGCGAAAGAAAATAGGCATATTTCATCCGTTCTTTGTTAGGAACGTTTGAGCCCAATCTGAAAAGGCTAGAGTGTTATCTTTTCAACGGATCCAACCTTTCCATAAAAGTCCACCCGAGCGCATCGTAATCGCAAAAGTGCTTTGACGTATGCAATCTGAAATACAAAATCCGTTTATCGTTTTTAAGATTAGTTGTTTCAAACTACTTAAAGTTGGAACTTGTTGCTTTATTGTACCATGCTTTACGTAGTCAACTAGCGTCTCTCCTAATACTTGTGCAAAAATCTTTTGTTGCTTGCATCAAGTCACGTTTATCTTAACGCACCATTTGCTACATTTCAACCTTATTGCAGCAACTCGTACTTATATTTTGAGTACTTATTCAACATTGCAGTTGCCAAATTGATTGTGCTAACCCTTGCTACAAAATAAAACTGTCTTAGCTCCACAGATTTTTACACCAAATAGAGTTTGTGTCCCTGGCAATCACTCCAACAATCTTCGCAAGTTGACATTTTTTTGTTGTAAATCACCCCTGCTATTTGATAAGAACGTGTAAGAACTTGGTTGAGC
This sequence comes from Zoysia pacifica, assembly GCA_001602315.1. Taxonomy (NCBI): domain Eukaryota; kingdom Viridiplantae; phylum Streptophyta; class Magnoliopsida; order Poales; family Poaceae; genus Zoysia; species Zoysia pacifica. The sequence continues at coordinate 128,413 of BCLH01000249.1, forward strand.
AAGCTTGAGGGAATTGAGTTGGACATAACCAATCAAAAAAAAGGGAGCTGGTGTTTTACACCCCTACCAAGATGTGCAGACGCTTCAACATGAGATAAATAATAATATTTTGCGTGTCATCAGTTCGTTAATACCTTCTTTTGCTTGGAAATCTGATCGTCATGCATACATTGATTGAGAGCTGAATATAGATAAAAAAATTTTATGCACATGACTTGTCTGAGAAAGAAATGTTTTACATTGCCTCTAGTGTTTTGACCGAATATGCTTTGCTTGAATGGAAATATATTTGTGGGCACAATAAAGTTCTAGAATTTTAAAAAAACTACAAATATCATTTTAGAGATGTTTTTATTCCTGCATATTATGCTGATTATTTGCTTGCTAAATTAGACAAATTGAAGCAGGATAGTATAACTGTTAAAGAATACTTTTATGACTTTAAGGTTTGTGTCATGTTTGGTGGCTAAGATAAATGCCGAGAAGATACAATGAGTAGGTTTCTGAAAGGTATCAATTATGAAATCTAAATTCTGCTCATCTCTAAAACTCATTACTCAACGTCACAAATTTGTGGAATGTATTGCTGATGTGCCTTTATCACAAAGAGAATGTGAGAAAGAGTGATACTTCATCTCTTACTACAACAGCGCAACTAGAAAGAGATCACTCTTTTGTTTCTTGTCCTGTCTATCATCTTGCAGGAGAGTGAGAAGAAATCTGAATGGGATGTTGCGCTACATGATGAAATAAAGCTATGGATAATGATACTTATGTGCTATATTTCAGGAGCGTAAGAAAAATAAAACACATTGTGAGTTCCCCATCCCAACTCTATATACTCATGTTGCTCATGCCCACATTAGTATTTTGCAATCATCTATAAAGCCTCCAGTGACTTACGATTTATCACAAATAGCACCTTTCGCTTATGATTATAACCAGTTGTGTGCACAAATTTTTTTAATCCCAAAAACACAACTAGTGTATGGAGATGAAAATGTTGTTATTTAGTACACATATTTTGAGAATAGGCATTTTCATTGCACTGATATGAATGCGGCAAAGTTGGAGCTCATTTCTTCTTTAACTTCTTTAGGTTATATTAAATTTGATGTTGCTTGTAAACTAAATTATTTGGAGAATAGATTATTTTAGAATTGTAGTTTGCAATGTTTCAGCTATTGTATTTTTTATGCAACTGGTAAATATGATGACATTGAAGATTTTTTATGTCTAAAATAGTCATGTGTACTAATCTAAAATACCCTTTTGAGATGAAAAATAAGATCAAACAATAGCATCAAAATATCTCCATGTCCACCACCTTTAATAGCATCAAAATATCTCCATGGCCATCACCTTTCAAGAAAGGTGGAGGGCATGGTGGAGTTGTGCAACTGCAATTTGAACTTGAGTCGAGGACGACTCCAAATAAAGTGAAGAAGAATAATGAGATCACATACATACCCCTGTGGCTTTCACTTTTCATAATTTCAGAGGACATGGTGAAGTGGCGGTTTCGCAATCTGAATTTAAGTCAAGGACTACTTTAATTCATGTGAGGGAGAATGATGTGGATATCATACCTTCTGACAATAAATACCTTCTGACAATAACTTCAATGGAAATATTCACGCATAGTGAATTAGGAGTGTAGAACAGTACATACTTGTAACAGAAGCTACGACTTCATATGAAATCTAATTTGAGGTTTTAAGTACTTTCTCGAAAGCTCGTGAAGTCTACTTTCGAATGGATCCAATCACATCTTTATACCATATAGAAGTCAACGCCAATCGTCGTTTTAATACAAAAGGTGCTGTGTCACCCCACTTGGACTGTTGGCCTGTGTATTAAGTTGAGTCTATTATAGGTGCGTCATAGGGTTTGAGGACGACCCCAGCACTCCTGGTCGTCCTCCTCCCTTTTAAAGGCCCAGTTGACACCAAGAATACTTAGAGTTTTATTTTGCTATAGTTTAGCTCTTATGCAAACTTTTTAATTTTCAATTATGTCCAACGACCACCTGTTACACAGCTTTTAAGAACCCCATATTTAAAAGATTTTTGATTTGCTACATTTTATTCTTGCTTGTTCTTCGATTGTTTACAGAGACTGAACCTCATATTAAAGTTGATTTTGCTGTTCTGACAAGGTTAATAACCATTCTGAGTTAGTTCTGCAATTGCTAAGGTGCATACGACCTATTCATTTGTAGGCAAATCGTGAGAAATCGATAGTTATTAACTCATCGAGTACTCTAAGTCCTATCACCTCAAGTAGGAACACGGAACAACTGTCGAGAACATCGATCACTTGACTGCTCACTAAGCGGTGCTCAAGTTCCAAGCTCCTGTCGTTCCTCTCTAAACCACATCTTTACTTAAACTTTGAATCCTATTCACATGATCTCCTCATGAACATCTAATTAATCCAACTGCTGAACACACTGCTATGTTAGATCAGCACTGAATTGCTGGCCGCTGCACGCTGGTGCAGCCTACGGCTCCCTAATCCCTCAGTTCTCTCTGATCTGGTTAGAACCCAAGGCCTGAGCCTAAAGTACCTTGCTTGCAATACACGGACAAACAGCATCGCTGTTGCTCGCCTTGCTAACCGAAGTTGAGAGTGGCCTGCTGCTTACGGTGCGACCGGTCAACGTTGGACTACTGAAAACTAGGCGAAAAACTGATCCGCTGGGCCGCCGATCCAGACTCAACCAAAGCACAGCACCAAACAACAAAGATTTGACCTTTGAAACTGCGCGTCTGATAGACTAGCTCTTCCACTCCAACACAAACAGAACGCACTGCAATTCACTAAATCTATGCTGGTCGGCGCCGACTAACGCACGCACTAGAACCTTGTTGAACTACTACAGCGCTACGAACAGCTTCCAAGAACATGCTGCATAGGGCCCTGCAAAAGAATGACGCTCTCACTGCAACTGAGAAACAACATCGCGACCACCTCAACAACAGGCAGAACTGCTCAGCGCCTAGCGCTGCACCAAACCTGACTAGCACTAAAATGCGGCTACTAACCTGAACGCGAGAACGGACGCTAGACCGAGCTAGAGGCCAACTGAAGAGAACTCACCGGACGTAGAAGATGTTGGTGTTGCAGAGCACGGGCTCAACCTGGAGGTCGCCTGAAAACTGCTGCGGCTAGATGAAGCACCACGAGGTCAGCACCTCTCAAAGACAATTAAAAACAAGGATCGATGTGGGTGAAACAACTGACTCGACGGTGCTCAGAAAACTGCGACGGTAGATCGGAAACTCGCGGATGGTAAGCCCTCCAAACTGGGCACGAAAACACATCAGTACTGCCAACCACGCAGCACAAAGGCTTGGGACGGCAGTGCTCACCAGAGAAACAAACTGAAAGGCTTGGACGAAGATGTTCTTCGGCGGCTCTCAGAGAACGACGTGACTGCCAAAACGCCGGACTGCTTGCTCCAACCAACCTGATACAGCTTCGACTTCAAGGTTACGCTTCCAAAGGCAGCAACGATGGGCGCCCCAGAATGACAACGCTTACCAGCGGTGAAACGAGATAGAAAAACTGATGGCCGGAAGACGAACTCCGCCCCAGCTCTACTACCTTCGATCCTGCGACGCGACGAGAAGTACCGGCGACCCGCTGCACAGGTCCTGGTGAAATTTGGTCCAGGTGAACGGCACGAAACAGAGAATAAGGAACGGCCTAAATGAAGATAGAAACTCACGGAGAAGGTCTAAACAACGGCAACCACCTGGAATCTCGAACAGTGGCATACCTAAGATTTTACAAAAGGTATAAATTTTTTTTTAGCTGTATGGATAAAGATAACAGTAAATATAATAGCAGTGTCAATCACTGAAGTATAAAGGAGAAAAGAAACTGAGTAAATTACAGAGCACTTTTTTTCTATCTAAAATGACCGAAGAACCACTCTATACTATCAAAATTTAATTTAGTTTACTAGGTCTTAAAAAACATACGGTCCAAAAAAATCTAACTCGTAAATATAAAGTTAAACTCGTAAGAGAGAGAGGCAAATATTTTAAAAAAACAAATATTATATCACTACAGACCAAAAGTTTTTATCAAGTATTCCGCTATTCAAAATTAAATGTTTTATGTATTTCATTCAAAGATTTCAACAGAACTAAGTGTATTTAGTGTCAAAAATTACGGCCAAGCAACAACATCTGAATGTAAAAGATATTAGATAAAATAACTAATAGATACCTAAACCACGTGATAGGTCCGGTGGCATTCTACTGGGTATAAATTTAGAGGTTTTTTTTTTTTTGACATCGGCAGCATGTCTGAGGGGACTACTATGTCAAGTTCCATTTTAGAAATAAGATAGACAGTTTTTTAGAAATAAGATAGACGGTTTCTGCTGGGTTTTGGTAGCGATTTATGAAGACACCCAACCGGGCAAACTAGTTCTAAGGAGGAGCTTCCCACTATCAGAAAAAGCATCATTAGAGGCGGTTGCTTTTTTACATTAGAGATGAGGTTGAAAAACTAGAGACAAGGTTGAAAAACTAAGAGACAGGGTCACAACCGTCACTAAATTTATATCACTGATGTAAAGTCATTAGAGACAGATAATCGACCGTCACTAATATTACTCATTAAAAATGTGCATTAAAAAGCTGTCTTTGATATAAAGTCATTAGCGACATGCGTTAAAACACCCATCACTAATGTGAGGTCATTAGTGATAAGGTTTCAAAAGCCCGTCTCTGATGAGCACTCATTAGTGACGGGCGTTTCAAAAGCCCGTCCCTAATACTATATGTGAAAATTAAAAAAACAAATCATTCACCCCACACATGTCTTTTTTTTTCACTTCATTACATGTTTTGGGATAAATATACATCCAATGACAGGAACAAGATTATAGAATAATATACATTATTCAAACACCACATAGTATATTTACAGCAAACCAACCAGTATTTTTTGCCTTATATTTGATTACAGAAGAATGGAAAACAAAATATCAGTAAGCACAATGAGGGCACAGTAGAAATGAAGAAGCGATTCAGACATCTTGACTGTGGTAGTCTCTTGTGTCGCCATACACAAGCATGTTACAAAGAACCTACAAATGCTTCTATATCTTAGTACTGAAGAACTTATATTTTCATGCCTTTCAAAATAATAAGTTTTTACATACGATTGTTACTTGGTAAGCTGATATGTGTGCCCTGAGTGAAGACAATCTATTGAGTCCCAACTTTAAAATGAGATTAAGACCTGAGAGTGCAGGATTATATAAATTCTAGAGTAGGGCTGACTGGGTATTGGAGGACAGAGATGGAAACGTGAGATTCAGAGTTGCTGAATAAAAATATGCTAACGAGCATGTACCAAATACCTTTTAAACATGATGTAGACAGATAAACAGGATTGCATCCTGTGGGGAAACAAAAACACACAAGGAAAAGGTTAGTGTGTTAAACAAGCACAGCGCATTGTAGGATGTGAACACAACTGAAGATACTTCTTGTTCTCTGTCTTCAGAATATCCTGCGCAGCCGAGTAAAACACCAATATGAACATGTAGAAGCAAGAATATCCTGGAGACCACACAAATCAATGAAGGAGATACTTTTGGCAAGCCTCACCAAATATTGGTGTGTATAATAATATAGGAAGCAACTCTTGGACATTGTTGATGAGTAACTTGTAGAAAAGCCTCTGTTTGCCCTCCTGTGATACTATTTTAACAAGCATCATATCCAAATTTAACTACTTATGATCTTTTATGGAAAATTAAACTGGACAAATACTAATTCAGATCAGTTACGTTACAATTAAGAACAAAACATGGTGATCAATTTACCTTGTACTTCTGCAAAGCCAATAAGGCATTTCTTGTGACTAGTGTCCCCATATTTACAGGTGATCAAGCATTTTATTTATCAAATATACACTGTAAGTAAACAAAGTGGAGACAAAGTGGAGACTGTGAATACAATGAAACTCTGGAATAATGAAATTAGAATCATAATAATAAAAACTTGGAATCAGTCCTCACCTCTTTGCGAGCCAAATCATCCCCATCCTTGGCATCAGTCTTCACCTCTTTGTCGATAGCGCCCGCACCCTGGAAAAACCAAGCCAAGCTCAAGACGTAAGCAAGTTGGTTTCAGTGATTTAAGAAATTAGTTTCATTAGTTTTAGAGCTAAAATTATTTTTGGGAGCATTAAACAAGAAACGAGATGAACTAGTACTAATAAAGTGGCCTGGCTTCTTCCTTGCCATGGACGTGGTGCTATGCTGCTCAAGGAACAGAGATGAGGACACCTCTGCCCCTGCGCACATGGACCACAGAGAAAGAGAGGTGGAGCTCATGGTGGTACCTCGATGCCATGTCCTGTACCGCACAAGAAAAGGGCCGCCCCTGCGCACGCGGACCAGAGAGAGAGAGGTGGATGTCGCGGCGCCACCACACGTTGCCTCCCTGCACATGTGGATCTAGGTGCTGGAGCCCGAGGAGGCGCGGGGCAGAGCTGGATCCAGGAGGCGCGGCAGGGCTCGGGCGAGGCAGCGCAGATCTGGCACCGCCGGGTGGAGTTGGAGCGACAAGGCAGGAGCCGGCGCGGGAGATGGAGTCGGGGCGACGAGGTAGGCACCGCCGGGTGGAGTCGCTGACGAGAGAGGGGTGGCCGGAGAGCGAGGCAAGACACGAGATGGTGAGCAGGGCGTGGCGGATGGCGGCGGCGCGAGGCGAAGAGAGAGGTATGCAGCGGCAGTGTGCGCGGTTAGGTTTGAGGGGTTTGTGGCGCGAGGTACAAAATGTTACGTGGAAAAATCAAAGGCCACCATTAGGGATGGGTGTCGACAACCCCCTCCATGATATAAACATCTCAGCGACGGTGTCTAAAAGCTCGTCTCCTGTTTTTTTTTAACAATACATAGCAACATATTAGTAACGGATTTATAAGTCTTTAATATATCTATATTAACAACGATTGTATAACTTGTCTCTGATGTGCCTACATCAACAACGGCTATAAAATCTTCGTTTCTAATATGCTCGCATCAGCGACACGTATACAATTCTCATATTTGATGTACCCATGTTAGTGACAGCTATTATATCTCTGTTCTAATATACCTACATTAGTGACGGCTTTTATATCTCTGTTTTTAATGTATCATTAGCGGCAGAACTGAAATTATCTAATCGTAAACTCACTTGGCAAACTCGAGAAAGTTACCAATTTATTAGACTCTAGATTGGATTCAAGTATGGGGTGGGAGTCGAAATTTCCTCTTTTTAATGTTCAAGCATTGAATAGAGATATTTTGAATCATACTCCTCTTTTAGATACCTGGAGTGGAACTCATCTTAATAAACAGTCTTTATTCAAGTTTGAACTCGGATGGCTGCTTAGAGATGGATTCTCAGAGTTGGTGGCAGATGTTTTGAGTAAAGAAAAGCGAGGGGTACACTGTTACAACGTTGGCTGTTCAAGATCAAAAAACTCCGTCAATTCCAGAGGGGTTGGGCCAAGAACACCAGAGGTGCATATAAAAGGAGAAAGCATAATTAATTAGAAAGATGGATGAATTAGACAAGAGAGCTGATGAAATGATCAAGTGACCGAGAAAGAGGATAAATCGGGCATAAGAGCATCTACAACAGCTCTCCAAAAAGTCCCTTTTATTTACATTATTGGGATTTGTCTAAAAAATCATCTCCACAAGCTCCCTTAAATACCTCCCAATTTTTATGCCTCCCAAACTCCCTCATTTGTGCACAGAAACAGGTATGTTTTTCACCCTCCCAATCCTCCTCCGGCCCGTAGGTTCCTGTTCACGCTGATTTTTTCTCCCTAACGATGTTGTCACGCGCCAAGCCATGGAGTGGCCATCGCGAAGTTCAAGAGCAGCGATGTCGTCGCTGGCCCGTGCCGAGCGTGATCGATACTCTGCCGACCACACGCACTGCCCAGAACTAGAGATCTTGTGCAGGTCTGCTCTGAATAATTCTCTTTTTCCCTCTCGTTTTTTGGTTGTTTCAGCCTGTTGCTCGATGTTTGTTTGATGTCCATGCGATCGGTATCTCTAGTGGTGGAGGAACGAATTCTAGTTTAGAAGCTAGATCTTTATGTCATTAGGCCAAAATTTAAAATCTTTTAGGATCTAAATAGGGGAGTTGTTGGACTAAGGCATAGAAAAAGGTCGCAAAAAATTTTTAGTAGATTCCAAAAAATGCTTTTTGGAGACATTTTATTGGGAAGCTGTTGGAGATGCTCTAACACTAATAATAGTTTTTCAGCTCTTCCTAAATTCTGGTTATGTAACAAGCAACTCTTAGCAAGATAATTACTAAGCAAGAGGAAGAACAAGCTAGGATGCAACAAGACACAAATAGAAAACAAAGATAAATGAAGGAAGAACAACCTATCAAGCTAGCAAGCAAGTCATACAGCAGCCACCAAGAGGTGTCTCTTTTGAACGGAGAATCATAACCGCGTACAAATTTGATATTGTCTTGCACAATCTTCTTGAAAGCTCGAATAAGTCTAAGATATTTCTCTCAGCCTCACAAGCTCTAAAAATGTATAGATCACTTTGCTACTCTTCACTAGCACTAAAGATCTCTCAAGATGCTTCTTTGTGCTCTCTTTGGTGACTTTTGGCTTTCACAAGTGTTCTTTCAAATTTTTGGCCGCGGGTGACATCCACAACAGTTCCTCCAACGGCTTATACAGGCACCAAGCCCCGAAAAAAATGTTCGAAGCCGTTGCCAAAAAGAAGATTGCTTTTTGCAATCATCGAGGAGTGTTGGACTGTCAGTGACTCCTGGTTCCTCATGTGACCAAAAATATCTTCTTTTAAATCCACTCTTTGCGACACCGAACTGTCCGATGCATACCTTCATTGAACTGTCTGGTGCATATCTTCACCGAATTGTCCGGTGAGCTTCTTTTTTTAACGACTAGAGACATCTCTTCTGAACTTCATCTTCAAGACACCAGACTATCCGATGACTTCTTCACTTTGGCTCAAGAGAACACCTATTCTAGACTCTGATCTTCTGCACTTACTGAATTGTCTGGCGACTACCTTTGATTTGCCACCAGAAAACTGCCTCTTTGGACTTCTTCCTTCAACCATCACCGGACAGTCCGGTGACTCCTTTTGATGCTGGAACTTGACAACTTCGAGATCTTCTTGCTTCTCACTGCGACACTTGACAACTTCAAGCCTCCACAAATCACTCAAGTGCCTCAGAATGTCTAGAGCATCCATACTCTCTAACACTTGTAAAACTCAGATGAGTGATCGACACCTCTTAATAGTACCAGCATTTCTATCAACTTAAGGCCTAAAACTAAGCCACACATGGCTCTAAAACATCCTTAGCCTTAAACAAGCTTCATTCTTAGAAAAAACTATTGCGGCACCGAGCAAGCAACCAACTCGTAGAAGTGGAGAATAGTATTGATGAACCTATATCCAACGAGTTATTTCATAGTTTTCATTCAATCGCCGAAATCATTCATACCTTTTGAGGGACTTTAATGGTCATGAAGCTAACAATCTCTCCCTTTTTGGTGATTGATGACAATCGTGATGCAAATAATCAAGATGATATCAAAATAAATTGAAATGAAGCATGAGACAACATAATTGAAAAGAATAGTCGCAAGTTGTCTTACCATCTATTATCAATAAGCCCAAAACATTACGGGAATTCATACCTTAGCTCAATTTTCCCTCTTGATAGATGCATTTCGTACTTCTTTTATTTTCCTTGATTGATCTTGTTTTTATTTTTCTCCATCCATATTTGTTAGATATAAATAGAGAATAACAATAAGACGAGTACAGGGTAAAGTAGTACTCCCTCCGTCCCCCTTTAGATGTCGTCCAAGCAGCCGGTTGGAAAACTAAGGTAGCACTGGCCGTCGCACAAAAGGCCCTTCACCCCCTATTCAATGCAATAAACAGTGAATCTCATTAATACTTACAGCATCACAAGCAACACATCCATTTGCATCTTCATTGCATCACAGAGGCGGAAAATAATTACACCCAGCAGAGTGGCACCAAATTCTCCTGTACTAACGTCACAAGACATACATACGAGCGGCCAAAAATGAAAATTTGAAACTACTGCCAGAAAAGTGATTACTGGTTCTATAAATACTCCTACGCCACTCCTGTCATGCGAGCTCCTTGTCTCATCCTTTTCCTCTCCTCATCTCAGTGGTTATGAGCACCATGCCATTTGATCTAAACATTCCACCTGTAGATTTTGAAGACGGACCCATTCATGGTGCAGATGGAGGACCACATGCTGCAAACGGAGAACCACATGCTGCTCAAGTTACCGGAGAGGATGGTGGTGTAGAGGACGCAATGCTGGGCACAGGTGCAGGCTTTCCCCTTCCACACGTGAACCTGGAGATTGACCTGGAAAATGAAGACAACGTGGCATCAGATTCATTGGCTATTGCTTAATGTTGCCGTAGTAGTAATAGTGCTACTTTTATTTTTGTTAATGCTACAGAATCTAGTAATGTATTCTTAATACAGACCTGTTTTACTTTTTGAAAACAAGAGGCTATTTCTCTCTTTTTTTTTTGTTCCTGCTTCAGAATCTATTCTCCTGGCTGTAATATTTTAGCTGGAATGTGTCCAGTTGCTGCCAAATTGTTTGTTTTCACTTGTTTATCAGTGCTCAAAGCCATACAATAAAGATGTGTAGGAGTAACAAGCTTTCAAGCACTTGTAATTTAAAATTGTATTCTATGTGCAGTAGGACTACATTGTTCTAGAAAATGAAGTGGTCATCTTCTGCCATGCTTTACAGGTTCTAATCCTCAAAGAAATCAGTTTGTAAGTAATCAGCAGAGGCATGCAGTTTACAATGCCCTACGAGTGATTGCATCTAGTAACAATGGTAAAATCAAAAGGAACAGTACAAAACTTGTTGCTAGAACTCTTAGAGTGAATTTGCGCACGGTTCAGCGCCTTTGGAAGGATGCCAAACAGCAAGTGGCACAAGGGTTGAATGTGGATGTTTGTCACAAGAAAACAAACAGAGTTGGTCGCAAGAAAGTTGAAATTGATTATTCACAAATAGCAGCCATTCCTTTGCATAAGAGGAGTACGATAAGGTCACTAGCAGAGGCTATGAATGTCAGTAAAACTACATTGCATAAGAGGTTCAAACTAGGCATGATAAGGCGCCATTCAAACACATTAAAGCCACTTCTAAAGGAAGAAAATAAAATGGCACGTCTAAGGTTCTGTTTGTCCATGCTAGAGCAAAGTACCATTGACACAGATTCTAAATTCAAGGATATGCACAATATAGTGCATATTGATGAAAAATGGTTTAACATGACATAGAAATCAAAGAAATATTACTTGCTGCCACAAGAAGATGATCCACACCGAGTAGTGCAAAACAAGAATTGCATTAGAAAGTTGATGTTCTTAGGGGTCTTGGCCAACCCTTTGTATGATGAGCATGGAAATGAAATATTTTTAGGCAAACTTGGCCTTTTTCCATTTGTTAAGGAGGTATAATTGGGTTATCTTTTTCAGCTAAATTACATTTACATCACTGTCACTTCTGATATTTTTTCTCACTAGATTATTATGGCATTTTGCAACAGGAGCCTACTGCAAGGTCAAGCAAAAACCATCTAAAAGGGACCATGATTACAAAATCAGTGACTGTGACTAGAAATGTGATGAAGGATTATCTTATCACTAAGGTCCTACTTGCAATAACAGAAAATTGGTCAGAACAACATGCTAGGGACACTATATTTATTCAACAAGACAATGCAAGGACCCATGTCTCTCCAACAGACCCTAACTTTTTGGCGGCCGTGGAAGAAACTGGCCTTGATATTCGTCTCATGCAGCAGCCAGCCAATTTTCCAGACATGAATATACTTGACTTAGGCTTCTTTAGTTCCATTCAATCTTTAACCAACCAAAGGAGTCCAAGGACGCTAAAAGAGTTGATTCAAGATGTGCTGAAAGAGTATGATGAGTATGAAGTGTCCAAAGTGAAACGAGTGTATCTATCCTTGCAAGCTTGCATGATTGAGACTATGAAGTGTGGTAGTGGAAATAAATATAAGCAGCCCCATATGAACAAGGATAGGCTTGAAAGACTTGGTACACTTCCCACACGTCTTTCTTGTCATGTTAGCTTGGTTCAGAGTGTTAGACAGATTCTAGGTGCTGATGTTTGAGAGTGACAGTGTGTGACAAGCTTTTGTAAATGGCACTAAGTGTGAATTGTCTACTCCAGCTTTTGTAAATGGCACTATGAAGTGCAGAATGGTGCAGCTTTTGCAATAGTGCAGTAGCAGTGTTATATGATTAAGCATTACTTTGCTCATGTGCTCTCAGTAAAAACAAATGGAGTTGGGAAAAAAGATGAACTCATCTCCTCTGCCTTCCTGCATGTCTGAAATGAAATCGACGCCTATATCAACCGGAGCACCCAGCTCCCTACTCCACCATACTCCATATCGCAAGTTTTTTACACCGCCAGCATTCATGACCTACCCTGCGAATCAAAAGAAAACAGAGCACAGCTGCAAATCAATATGCAGCACCTTCTAGTCGCAAAGTGAAAAAAAACCTAAATATGATGCGAAACATAGGGGTTCCAGATCCATGAAATCAATATGAAAGATGTGAGCTCCAGATCCATGAAATTGATGTCAAAAAAATATGCATTGAAGGGATTGATAAGGGAGTAGGCATGCTGGTTCGTCTCAACTCGGCCAGGTGAGGCGCGTTGCGATGCCGCGGCCGCGCAAGGTAGCGCGCTATGGTGCCGCGGCCTGGCCACCGCCGGGCGAGGTGCACGCTGGGGCGCGGTGNGTGCAGGGGCGCCGCGGCCTAACGAGGTGGCTCTCGAGGGCGCAGCGGCCTGGCTGTGGCCGGGTGAGGTAGCGCGCGGGGGCACCGTGGCTTGCTGCGTTCGGGGCGCCGCGGTCTGGCGGATGGTGAGGTGGGGCGCCGTTCGGTGGGGAGAGATGGGGTCGGGGGAGAGAGAGAGAGAGTGGGGCAGTCGGTGGTGTAAAGTTTGAGAAGAATTAAGTTAGGGGTAGTGTGGGAAGTATATTTTTGTGATTGCACGGGGAAGCGAGAATGACAAGTAAAAGAGAAAAATTTGTGAATCTTAAAATGACAAGTTTTAGGGACGGAGGGAGTAGTAGTTAAGAGATTTGTGAATACAGGAAAGTATTACTCCCTTTGTTATCTTCTCTTGTTGCCCCTTGATCACAACATTTCTCTCCCTGATTTCTTCTCTTCCTTCTTCTTGTCTTGTATTTTCTACTTTTTCTTGATCATCAAGACATTTGTCAATCCTCGATTATCAAACTCTTTCTTGATCATCATTTCTCTCCCCCTTTGTCATCTATAAATAAAAAGAATACCCAAAGGAGGGGGATACAATAGAGCAAAAAGTATGCAAGGAAAATATGAGTATGGAACAATATTACCGGATGTTGTACTCGATCTCGTTTCATGATCATCTTTTTGCTTTTCTCATCTTTTTCATTTTCAAGAGATCTTATTTTTTTCCTTTCTTCATGCCTTGATCATGTTCTAGATCACAAATTCCTTATCCCTCTTGAATGATACTTTATTTGGCAAGTTTCTTTCCTACAAAAGATTATCCAAGAAGCTTCCTCTTCCTTTAATAGGAGGGGTTAGAGATGCAAAATATCTTTGAAATCCCCCTACAATCTTACTAACAACATCTTTCCTCATCATATTGAAATTCAGCTTACTCACAATGAACCTCATCACCACGCCTTGGGCACCCCATGAAAACATTCTTCCCAAGCTTTTCATGATCATTGTTATCTTGAAAAGGTTAGATGATGGCACTACAAAGCAAGAAGAACACCAAAAATAAAGCATACACAAGCAAACAAGTATTCACAAGAAAATGCTAAGCTTTGGAGATAACTCAAGTGAAGTCCGAGAGATCGAGAATGTTGAGTTCTGCTCTTAGCCTATTGAAATTCTTCTCATCAAGGGGCTTTGTGAAAATGTCGGCCAATTAATCATTAGTCCTCACATTTATAAGAGAGCTTTTCTAAGGTAGACCAAGTGTTCTTCTTTCACCTCCTAAGAGGTTAAACATGAATTGGATCTTAACCGTTGATTTGAGTAGAAAATATAAGGAGATAAATTAATATCAGCCGACAACATTTTCTTGATTACCGTCACATACCCAAATTCACTTATTACTTTCCAAATTGAATAATATTGCAATTAATAATTATTGAAGAGCTTTTACCTTTTAGGTGGTAAAAGAACAATTTACACATCGAGATCAATACAAATAGACGGTCCACAATCATTTGGGTCTACCGTAGAATCTGCCTTATAAGATCAATATCTTTCTTAGACACATAATCCCTTATGAAATGATGCTTGACTTCAATATGTTTGGCATGACCATGATCACACTTATGAAGAGCCATATTGATAGCACTCTCACTATCACAATATAAAGGAATTTGATCATATTTTAATCTATAATTAATGAGTGTTTGCTTCATGTAAAGAAGTTGAGTGCAGCAAGCACCGGTGCCATATATTCCACTTCGACCGTTGAGAGAGCCATGGCATTTTCCTTCTTTGAGCTCCAAGCAACCAAAGATTTACCTAAAAATTGACATCCATAGGAAATACTCGTTCGACTCACTTTTCATACGGCGAAATCTAAGTCGAACTAGCCAACAAGATCAAACCTCCATCCTTTCGATACCAAAGACTCATGGTTGGTGTATACTTGAGGAACCTATGGATCCTTTTGGCAGTACTTAAATGAGATTACTTAGGGTTAGCTTGATAGCAAGCACATAAGCATATACTAAACATGATATCCGGACGAGATGCAGTAAGATATAGGAAAGAATCAATCATGGATCGATAAACTTTTTGTCACAGATTTACCATTCTCATATGGGCCAAGAATACCAGGTATCTTGACTGGCTTTGAATCCTCCATTCCGAATCGTTTGAGGAGATCCTTTGTGTACTACTCTTGATTGATGAATGTCATGCCTTTCATTTGCTTGACTTGAAAACTGAGGAACAACTAGAGCTCACCTATCATGGACATCTTAAATTGTTTGGCTATTAGTTCACAAAATTCTATAGTATAAGCTTCATTAGTAGACTCAAAGATGATATCGTTCATATAAATTTGACAAATGTATAAATTTTTATCAACATAACTAGTAAATAGGGTGTCGTCAATACCCCCTATCTTGAAGCCTTTGCCTGTGCGAAAGTCTCTTAGCCTTTTATACCACACCCTTGGAGCTTGCTCGAGTCCATACAAGGCTTTCTTCAACTTGAAGATGTGGTTGGGTGCTTGGGGTCCTCGAAGCCGGGTGGTTGCTCAACGAAAACTTGCTCATTGATGAAACCATTTAGAAATGTGCTCTTCACTTCTATTTGATATAATTTGAAGTTAAAATGTGAAGCATAAGCGAGCAAGGTTCGAATTGATGTAAGGTGAGCAATGGGGGCGAAGGTCGCATCACGAGTCTTGTTTTATTACTCACAACATAACCCATTCGCATCTTGCTTGTTTTTGAAGATCCACTTGGCATCGATAATATTCTTGTGCTTTGGTCTTTTCACCAATTCCTAAATATTATTTCTATTGAAGTTATTGAGCTCCTCTTGCATAGCCATCATCCACTTATGATCTTCAACGGCCTCATCAATGTTGTTGGGCTCTGTCAAATACACAAAGGAAAAATTCTCACAAGCAATATTAGTGGATTCATCGTTAGTACAATTTATCTTGTATTGATTCCTTCTAGTTTTTAACCCTTGAGAGACTCTCAAGAATCAAGTCACTTCCATGATCTCAAGAAATGGGGTTGTGCCTCTTTTGTGCCTTTTGAGCCAGTGGAGCTTGCAATGGTGAAGCGTCTTGAGCATCATGAAGAGCTTGCTCCTGGGAGATGAAGGTATTTTGTAGTCGGAGAGGTGAGCTGCAATCTTCTACCTCTTTTGGTGCTTTTGTCGAGCATGTTGGCGTAGCACTTGGTGCAGAGGTTCCTTGATTTCTCGGGGTAGAAGCTCTTGAAGTTGATCTCTTGGAGCTTGTACGCTTGATGAGTTGTGTGCTTGATTTGTTGATGTAGTGATCTCTTGTTACGTCGAGGAGGATGTTTCCGGTGCTGGAGTATAAGGTCCATCATCTTCTCTTGGAAGAACTTCTCCCACGGGTATCTTCCTCATTGCCTCCTTTAAGGGTTCATCATCTACATCACAACTAGCTCTTTGTTCTCTTGAGAACCATTAGTTCCACTAAATTGCACATCACAAGACTCCTCTACAAATTCGGTAGTAGCATTGAAAACACGGTAGGCTTTAGAGTTACCGGAATATCTGATGAGAAAACCAATGTTGGTCCTCTTCTCAAACTTCCCTAACCTTTTTCTTTTCTTGAAGATATATCACTTGCACCCAAAGACACGGAAGTGTGCCAAGTTAGGCTTTCTTCCTACCAATAACTCATAGGGAGTTTTCTTCAATAAACAATGTAGAGACACCCAATTTTGAAGTATAGCAAGCCGTATTGATTGCCTCAACCCAAAACCTTTCTGGGGTGCCATATTCATCCAACATTGCAGTAGGAAGAGAGATGAGAGTCCGATTCTTCCTCTCTACTACACCAATTTGCTCTAGGGTGTAGGTGCTCGAGAACTCATGCTTGATACCGAGATCATCATAATATTTTTCAATGATAGAATTCTTGAACTCGGTTGCATTATCACTCCTAAACTTCATGATTTTGGCTTCACGTTCACTTTGAGCCCTCTTGGCGAACTTCTTGAAGCTGAAGATAGATTGAGCTTTTTTTCTAGAAATATGGTACATGCATCCGAGAGAAATCATCAACTATCACCATAAAATAGAGATTCCCACCAAGGCTCTTGTATGTTGTTGGCCCAAAAAGATCAATATGAAGAAGCTCTAGATGTCTTGATGTGGTCATTATCGTCTTGCAAGGATGAAGAGTGGCCACATGTTTTCCCACTCGGCAAGCACTACATAATTTGCCCTTCTCAAATGTAACATCTTTAATTCCATGAGCCAATCCTTTCTTGGTGATTTTCTTTAATTGCCCCATTCCAATGTGGGTATGCCTCCTATGTCATAACAATCCTTTGGAGGACTTTGCAATGAGATAAGTTTGCGGTGTAACTTTGTTTGAAGAAAACCCACAGTATATAAGTTGTTGTGTCGAAACCCATTGAATGTGAGACCCAAAGACTTGTTGATTAATTTGACACCCTTGTCATTGAAGAAGCAAGTAAAACCAAGTTCACAAAGTTGTGCCACCAATAGAAGGTTGAAGCTCAAAGATTCCACCAACATGACATTTGATATGGAAATGTCATTAGAGATAGCAACTTTTCTCGATCCTTTGATTCTTCCTTTTGAATTATCACCGAATGGCAATCTCTATCTTCATCTTCTTTGATGTTGTTGAATATTTTGCAATTTTCGGTCAAGTGTTGGGTACATCCACTATTAAGCACCCGATGTTTGTCACCATTCTTGTAATTCACCTTGCTAGAAGCCATGAGACAAGAGGTGTTAGTATCCAAAATGTTAGATGATTCATTTGTCCTTTAGAGAACTCAACAATTAGAGCAGCTTCTCTTGGTGAATTTTGTCTTTTAGAGAACTCAAGATATGCATCTCAAACATCATGTTTCTTCTTGATAGCTTCATCACTTGTGATATGATGCTTTCCATAGGAATTTGAGTTTCATTAGGAAGCAACACGGCATTATCATACTCATCATGTAGAACATCAAAGCAATCCTCTGAAAGCCTACTAGCAATATAATCATCAAAATATAAAGGTATGCTAGTAGAAGAAGAGGGGATGCAAACTTGTGGCTCGAGAGAGTGATGATGAGCATGTATTCCATCAATCGCACTTGAAGTAGAGGCGTTGAGATTATCTTTGATTGATGAAGCTTTATGAGAAGATAGAGTACTGATTGTCATGATTGAGATAAGCCTTTTGATGGATTCTTCGTGAGAGATTTTGAGTGTCTCTTCAAAAAAATTGATCTTCTCAACAAGATCATGCAATCATCGCACGGTAGTACCTACAGATTCACCATCAAGAGTTCTAAAGTGAGTATAAGCATGTATGAGCTCAAGATAATTAAAATTTTCAATCATGATAGCTCTCAAAGCTTTGCTAGATGAAGAGTTGGTTCAGATGTTCGTGTTAACGCTCGAAGTCACCAGTTTTGTGGCATATAGGTAGCTTAACAAGTCATCCTTCCATGAGTCAGTATCGGACCCCGTTGAATAACTTGTCTCCATCATTCAGGAGAAGTTAGTGCATACTCTTCTCATGCATCTTTTCCTTTTATGTTGACTTTGATCATGAATAAAGATATAGCTTTGTTTTATTATGTCTCTCTTAATATAGTTATATTTATCCTTATGGGCAAGTTATTCTTTTTTGATGTATATTTTTTATAGACCTATGTATAATTAAATAGAGCCTACTTATTATATTAGTCAATGTAGGTTTAGGCGTCTATGCCACGACATCGGTTTAGTGTGATGTTTAGTATGCCTTAGTTCTAATTTTGCTATTTGAAAGGATTAAGGTATAGTTGAGTAATGTGGATATGGTGTTCGGGTTATTCACCTTCATTGAATATGGGTGCACCCGCTGTATCTTGACGTGGTGGCCAGTGGTGACAGCTCTATCCCTCCATTATAATCCTTCACGTTTGGGTATAACGTATGGCCTGTTAAAGACAGTGCACTTTAGCTTATTAAACCAGGTAAGAAGGCATTGCCCGGGGTAGTGCTTGGGTGCCTCTGAAGTTAAGTCTTAAAACAGATTTAGATTAGATAATGTGTATACTCACCAGACTAATTTAAGGAATACAATAGGAACTAGACTTGTCCATATGTTTAGCATCCACTTGTATCTAAAATAGAGTGGAGTAGTATTCTGATATGTGTATCCACTATCATGTTTATATATGCTTACCGCTGCTTTGGACTTATTTATTTTAATATGAATAGTATTGCCTTGAATTAATCCATAAAATACTTTTCTATTCCTGAATACTGACTATGCCTTCTTTTAGGATAAATACAATACTCTAGTGTACTCTTAGGTGAAATGCTGCAATGGTAATTCTATGCGCTTTTGAAATCCTATCTGATTTAGTGTGAATTTACCATTAGATAGTACTTATGTCATCTTCACAATGATGTGAAAGGAGGATTTTAGATGAATTTAGGGAAAAGAATGGAATTGTTTGAAGTCTAGATTGTGTGAGATATTGACTTATGTATGCCTAGCTAGAATTAATATGAAAATGAATTTATTAATCCCTGGACTGTGCTCACAGGTTGGTCAAAGGCCATTCAGCCTGGTGCCTTGGGCTTCTGCGTGTGAAGGACATGGGCCACAGGCCGATCACTGCAATGCATAAGCACCGTACTATTTTATTGGACCCAAATAGCGAATGAATCGACAATAGAAAGAGAAACAAAGGAGCCTTCGTGCTCCTTGCTCCAGTCTGCCGTGCGCAAGTCGTGGGTCTCAAATCCAGCTGGGAATTTGTGGGCGAGAAGCTAGAGAGTAGGGGGAAACGATGTTCTTGTCCTTGCGCACCTATTCTGGCAGGGATTAAGGGTTGGGGCTAAGGGGAATTGGGGAGCCGGCCATGGTGGGTGGTATTCGGTGCTAGCTCGAGTGAGAGAGGGATGTGGCTAGGGAGCTGGCTGAGACGGTGGAGGAGGTGTTAGGGAAGCCCACCTCGACGACGGTTTGGCCAGACTGGATTGAGTCGGAGCTTGAGTGCACCCTTTTATAGGTGAAGAAGCAGGGGTGGCTAGCTGGGCAGCACGTCGAGCTCGCCGTAGCAGCGACGATGATGCATCCCTGCAAGCTATCGGTGCGCATGCGGCACGGCGAACTAGGCGGTGCGTCGACAAGCACGCGCAAGGATGGCGGCCAGCATGCAATTGATGGCGACGACATGGTGAACAGAGGAAGCTCGCATGGTGAGGGGCCGCTGGGTGGCTCCTAGCGGTTGGCACGACGTGGCGGATGGGATGGCACAAGCTGCGGCGGCTTGGCGTGCTTGACCAGCCATGGTGGTTGAGCGGCGTTACGGTGACTGTTTTGATTGTAAGTCACCATGTTGTAATGCACTACTAAAAATTGTGACAATAACACATATATATTCGAATCATGTTGATTTTAGGCCAGATCAATTACGTATTGCATCTTCACTAAATTGAAAGTTACTATGATCTGATGGAAGATCAAAAACCATAAACACATTGAGTGGTAATCTACGAGGACATCCTTTTATTAGATACACACAACGCTCTTTCACTTACTATAGATGGTCCAATCACAAAAGATCATGCACGACAATTAAATTTAGAGGTAACTTGTTCTTAAACACGTCTTCTTTCTTTTGAGATTAGATTTTCACCTAATAAGTTTACCATGATTAGAAACATTAGAGATGATCAAGAGAAGCATAAAAACAGACTTAGAGATGCTCAAGACCAACAAGCACATTGAACCCCGTAGGAGATTCAATCTAATTCGAAGTCGAGTTACCCTCGGGTTCCGAGAGCAGTCTGTACTAAAACGGATGCTCAGGTCGCATGCGAAATCTGTTTTGGACGTTTTAGATATAAATGGAGACACTATCTTTGGTCATCTAGACCGTGTATCTTTTCTAGGCCCATTAGTATTAGGGTTTGCCCCTAAGGACACGCTAGACTCTATAATCAGTAGCCGTCGTGATTAGCCTTAGGTTTTGATTTATTTTCATCTGTTATAAAATAGTTTCGCCGTTTGACGATTTATGAGATGGGTTATTTGCATCCATAACATCACTTTGAATGCACTTTTCATCTAAATCATCAAGGTAGTCAATGACATGTGGGGTCTGGTCCTACATGTTATCGACCAAATGTAGTGGTATAGATGGAAAGTGCAAGTAAAGTGATGTATAGATGAAATTATTCTTTGTTGGATTCCAACTTCGAGAGTAATTCATATTTCGTAATTGAGTTGTATTATTGTTTGTTCTTGCTTGTGTTTTTTGATTCGCAGGCTGGGATTAGCCTTCTTGGCGGGGTCAATCGTGTGTTGCACGGTTGATAACCAGAGGAGCAGTAATGCTGCGATTGCAGGGTTTAAATTGTATTGATTTGAGGTCAGATCGATTGTGTGTTGCATCTCCACCAAATTGAGAGTTACCATGACTTGACGGAAGATCGAAAACCACGTACACATCAAGTGGTAATCTATCAGGTATACCGTCAGGTTCACATCTATCCTTGTCAATTTGCATTCATCCTATCGTCCACAAAAAAGCTGCTAAAAAAAGTAGATCGTTAGGTGTTCCCATGTCTAAGCCGTGTTTAGCCTTGCATAATTTTATTTTAGAGTCCGCAGCGTTGAGTTTGTGTCTTTAGTTTGTCTTTTGGTTGCTGTATTTTAAAATCTTTTTGCATTCAGCTGTTTTCTTTCGTTGTTCATCTGTTATCATGTTAGGATCTATTGTCATGTCACATCTTTTATTTGATCTTTTTTAATCTAAATTTTATCCCACCCACCCATCCAATATTTCAACCACAAGCAGATCCACTCATTATAGACCCACCTTTCCATAATTTTCTATTGCTCAATCATCCATAAAATTGCCACTCAATTGTATCTCGATTGTATTTCACACCTTCCAAAAATGTGTCTCAGGCACCTTCAGTAAAATGGGCATAACTTTTGCATAAAAACTCGAAATTGGGCGTATTTTTTTTTCAAACTCTAAGAACAAAAAGACCATATAGGAGACAAAACTATCTGTGCTGTTTTACATACATGCTAATCCATCTTTGCTGATCTTTTGAGCTGTATCTGTTGCTGCTCTTTGTTGTCTTCTCAATTGTTCAACATCTGAATTCTTTATAAGATTCGGCAGCATTTGGAATTACATATTTGGAATACTTCTTCAACATTACTATCTGTTATAGAATAAATTGTGTTCCATTAATCATTTTTTCATCCCTTCAAGTTTCACATATCCACCTCTGAACAGCACAGCATTTGACCCTGCAATAGAGCCATGACTTTCAGGTTTCTCCTGCCAAAGATTGAACCATCGTTTTCTTTGCCTTGGTAAGAATGTGTAAGAACTTGGTAAGACATTTTCTTTTGCAGAATTACCACCACAATATCCCATAATAATGTAGGGATAATACTCTGCTTTGCTTCTTTGTTGTTTTCTAACCATGGCAGGAAGCGATAAGTCTGAAGCTAGCAATACACCTAAATATTTCGTTGAGTATGTAAGTCAAACTCAACTTGATGACACTCTTGCTAAATTCCATGACAAAATTGGCCAAATGATGAAACAACAATTTGAGAGTATCACCACTCTTCTGGTAGTCCTTAAGAGATGTCTACCACACAGGAAGGAAGTTCGTGACGACGTGGACAATTATGAGGATGACGGTGATGACCATAGAGTACAACAGGATAACAGAATAGATGGTCATCTCCATTGTAACAACCAAGGTAGGGGAGGTAATGATAATCGTGCTGCTAATGATCCTTTCTCTAAGATTAAGTTTATCATAACAGCCTTCTCTGGTACTCAAGATGTTAAAATTTGTATTGATTGGGACATGATCATAGAGCAAAAATTTTACTCTCAGTTCCTGAAATTCATAGAGTTGGACAAGATACTATTAAGTTTAGAGATTTTGTTTTACTTTGGTGGACTGAACTTCACAAGAGACTGATACCTGGGAAACACTAAAAGAGGCTTTGTGTAACCGTTTTGTTACCCTTCCTATCAAAAAGAATTGCGCAAAAAATCGCAATGCTTAGAATAAGATGATAAAACTGTTCAAAATTATTGTGCTGAATTACAGTATGATGCGTTGTGAGGTGGAAGAGGAAACTGAGGATAAAATCTTTCATTTTTTGGTGAGTTGCATCATGAGATTCAAGACATTGTTGATTATAAAAAATACAGTTGTTTCACCTTGTTGTACGTGTGGAAAAAAGAATTGCAAAGACGTCAACTACAGAACAACAACCATTCATACACTCCACGGTTAACATTCCCTTCCTCTTCGACCGCACGTACGCCACCACCATCGAGCAGCAGGCCATCCACCACCTCCAACACTACAATGTTGCTGTAACTAGCCCCTTCGACGCAATCTTTGGATTTAGGTAAGAATTCTTTGCCCGCACCCTCCAAGACTACATCCTCCACTGCTTTTACAGGATGCACGACCAATATCAAGTGTTGTCGTTGTCATGGCACGGGCTATGTGCAGTGAGATTATCTAAGTCAATGGGCATATGTGGCATTGGAAATAGAGGATACATTAGCACTTTTGATGTTGAGGATGAAGAATCCAATGGCAAGATGATGAGGGCATCACTCCTTTAGATACAAGGAACTTATGTGTGACAGTTGAGATTAGAGGTAAGCTCGTTTTGAAACACATTTTTTTTCTTTGAGAATAGATTGCTATCTAATGATTTTATCATGATTAAGAACAATGGAGAAGAGGAAGAAAAGTTGGAGAATAACTTGAAGATGCACAAGACAAAGATGGATGTTCAATTACAAAAGGAGTCTGAATCCAACTCGAGTTCGAGTCTGACTCAGACTCCAGAAACAACTTGCACTAAAATAGATGCTCATGTCGCATACGAACTCCATTTTGGATGCTCTAAATGTGGATGGAAAGCTAAGAAGATAAGCTTTCCATTGGATCTAATTTCATGCCAAAGTATTGCTGGACCTCTAGGAATCGCGGAAATAATATGACATCCGAAATCTGTCAGAGTGATGTGACACCATTTTTTGGTCCTTAGGTCATGTATCTTTCTTAGGCCTAGCAGTATTAGGGTTTGCCCCCTAAAGATGCCTTAACCTCTATATAAACAGTAGCCACTATCATTAGACTTAGGTTTTTGCTTAGTTCAATTTATTCTCAAATAGTTTCACCATTTGACGATTTGTTAGATTCCAACTTTGTGAGGTTAATTCAGATTTCGTAATTGAGTTGTGTTCTTTATTGTTCTTGCTTGTGTTCTTTGATTCACAAGCTGGGATTAGCCTTTTTGGTGAGGTTGATCGTATATTACACGGTTTATAACCAGAGGAGATGTGGTGCTGTGATTACAGGGTTCGAATCATGTTGATTTGAGGCCGGATCGATTGTGCGTCGCATCTCTACCAAATCGAGAGTTATCACAGCCTGATAGAAGATCAAAAACCACGTACACATCAAGTGGTAATCAGAGCTTCAAATATACCGTCGGATTCACATCTACCCTTGTCAATTTTGCATTTATTCTATTGTCCAAAGAAAAGTAGCTAAAAAAAATACTTGATCTTTAGGTGTTCCCCTATCCAAGCTGTGTTTAGCCTTTGCATAATTTTATTTTAGAGTTCGTAGTATTGAATTTGTGTCTTTAGTTTGTGTTTTGGTTTTTGAATTTTCAAAACCTTTTTGCATCCAGTTGTTTTCCTTCATTGTTCATCGCTTGCATCATTCAATCTATTATTCATATTCATATCTGTTATCTCGCATAAAAAATTTTCCCCACCCACCAATCCAATCATTCAACCATTAATAGATCTCTAGCATTGAAATCACCTATCCATAAGCTTCTGTCATAAAATCATCTAAATATTTTGCACACAATTTAAAATCTGAATCTGTTTTTAGTCTTTCAAAAAATCTAACACAGAGATCGATCATTAAAATAGTCAAAACTTTTGTTTCTGGACTCCAAATTAGATATACTTTTTTGGATATCTACGTAAAACTTCCCAACCTCTGAGAATACTAGATTCAACATTCTAGCTTAGAAATTTATGTTTTCTCGCTGCGATGTTTTAGAATAGATTTTACAAAAATTCAAGATTTTATCCAGGTCACATCCTTCATCAAATTGATCTGAAATTTGATCATGTACCATCTATTGTTTTTTTGGTTCATGGAAAAATATTAGAAAAATAAAAGAAAAATAAAAATTTTGAACATCAAGAAACCGAAAATTAATATTTGCTGATTTTTCAAGTACTAAACAATTTGCTGATTTCCAGAGCTTTGTCATTTGTGTTGTTGCTGCCCTTTGATATCTTCATTCATATTAATGTAACATCTGTATTTTTTATAAGATTGGGGCCGCAACTAGTACATAATACTTAGAACACTTATTCAATATTACTATCTGTTATAGAATTGTGTTCCACTAATAAATTTCCAGCACTCCAAACTCCACATGTTCCCCTCTAGTCAGCATTGTATTCGATCTTGCAATTGCTACACCACTGATTCTAGGTTTGTCCTACCACTAGTTGCACTATCTTTTGCTTTGCTTTGGTAAGAACTTTCCAAGAGTCATTGAGGCATTTCCTTTTGTGAAATTTTCACCACCCATCCCACTGTAGTCATAGAAATAATATTTTTGCTGTCTATGTGCTATTTTTCTAATCATGACAGGAAGAAAAAGAGGTGAATAAAATTTGAGTAGTACTTTGCAAAGAGTACTTGATAATCTTGGTGCAACCTTTAAAAAATAAAATGAGTATGTGGACAATATATTGCAAACCTTGAGAAATGTAATCGACCTCAGAGAGAATATCGCTCGTGATCAAAAGATGCACGAGGTTCGGGCCATAACTACATCGTCTTCTTCCACGAGTAATTAATTTTTTATCTCTTTCTTTATATGATGTTTTAGATTCTATTAAATATATTGATTGAGAAAGAAAGATGGATAATATATTTGGACAATGTCGAATGTGTGAAAGGGGAAAACTTTTCAATGTTGCTAGTGCATTAGTTGATAGTGCTTTAACTTGGAATGATGCTAAAATTTGAATTAGAGAAACTTTTGTTGATACATGTTCTGAACTTACGTTTGGTTGTAATGTACACTGTTTTGAGGAGGAGCTTTCTAGTGTACCTTCTATTGCACCAAATATTTTGCAGGAAATTGAGATCAAACAAGAAAATAGTAGTGATACAAATGTGAAGAAAGAAGAAATACACAATGTTTCATGCATAACCCGAGATGAAATTGATCATAACACGTCAAAAGGTATTGCTGAAAATAAGAATAAACTTATTGAACATCAACCTACAAAAGATGACAATATTTTAGTTGTGCTAAAAATTCTTGTCTATCTTATTTTTGTAAAGCAATCGCTTGTATCACTTTTTATCTATTTATTTTTGTTAATGTTTGATTTGCCCACTAGTTCTTGAGATAATGAGGGTTGTGTGCTGATATTTATATTCTTCCTATGCAACAAGAAGTGAATGAATTTGATACTTCTAATTTTTATCTATTTACTAGTACTAAATTAAACATTCAACTCTCATTATATGTGAAAATGATGAGCTGAAATTGCTATCTTCTCCAAACACTATGGGTTATATAGGATATGATTCCTTTTGTGACCTTGATACTGTTGAGTGGATAATATTTTTTTAAACCTGAATTGCCTTTGTTAACTAGAATCAATCTTTATATTACAGGCAACTATGATCATAGAGGTGTGTTTATAGTACATATAGTTAATATTTGCTCAAATTTGAAATTCACTTGCATGGTAAAAATAAATGACAAACTAGATGATGAAAATACAAAATATCTTATTATGTCATGTTTATCTAGTTTTGCTAAGGCAACACACTTTATGCCTTCATATAGGAATGATAATGATGATGTTGATCGTGTGAATTATTTAAAAAATAAATGTTGGCAAAAAATTGATCTTGCTGATTTTATGATAAATATTGATTCCTGTGATTCTTTAGTGTGTAAAGATGCTTTGTTTGCATGTCGTGATCTTTCTAACTATTTGCCTGGTCCTATTACTAACCATTTACAAAAGTATCATGATACTATTCGCGAAGAAATACCTCTAGGACTTCCACCAATTCTAGTGAGTGACCACAAAATTGAGTTGATTTCCGAAGAAAGTTTACCAAATCCTGCTAACTGAGAGAGCAAGCCGAGGTCGGTTTGCTATCAAGAAGGGTGAATGATAAGATTATAAAGATCTTTGAGCCGCCAAGTGATTGCATTCAAATACTCCTGTGGTCTCCACCTTTTCATGCATGTTATAGGACACGGTGGAGTCAAGCTTTTGACAATGAACTTGAGTCGAGGACGACTCCAAAATAAGAAGAGGAGGATGATGAGGACATCACATACACACAACACTCATCAAATTAGTATTCATATAACTCATGCACGACAATTGAAATTAGAGATGAGCTCGTTTCTAAACATATGTTTTTCTTCCTTTGATAATAAATTGTTATCTAATGACTTTATCATGATTAAGAATATTAGAGAAGAGTAAGAAATCTTGGAGAATAACTTAGAGATGCACAAGACAAGGAAAGACATTCAATTCAAAAAGGAGTCTGAATCTAACTCGAGTTCGAGTCTGAGTTAGACTCTAAAAACAGTCTGCACTAAAATAGATGCTCAGGTCACATAGAAATTTTGTTTTAGACGTATTAGATATGGATGGAAAGCTAAAGAAACAAGATTTCCAACGGATCTAATCCTGTGCCAAAATAACACCTAGTTTTTCGAGAATCGAAAAACAATATAACATCCAAAATCTGTCTGAATGCTACGACACTATGTTTTAGTTTTTGGGCCATGTATCTTTTTTAAACCCATTAGTATTAGTGTTTGTCTTCTAAAGATGCTCTAATCTTTATATAAACAGTAAGCACTATCATAAGACTTATGTTTTTGTTTAATTTAACTTGTTCTCAAACAGTTTCGTCGTTTGATAGTTTGTTGGATTTCATCTTTTTAGTTTAATTCACAATTGAGTTGTATTCTTGTAACACTTTAAAATAAAAAAGAACCATTTAGTTTTAATGGGCTTAATTGAGAGTTAAAGATATAATTTAAGCCCAATATGCAGCCGCCCGTATAAGAGGAGAGGAATAGGAATCCAAAGTTTTTCCCTGCGCCGTCACAACTTCTCAGCCAGCCAACCATCGCTTCCTGCCCTCCCGTGCATGCTGCTGCCTGCTTGTGCTGTCCGTGGGAAAGAAAGGGGGAGAGGAGAGCTAGGAGAAAGATAGAAAGGGCAATCTGCTGCTGTCCAAGTCTGGCGTCTGCTGGTCTGGAGAGAAGGATAAAAAGAAGGGAAAGGACATGCCGGCTGCTGCTAACCTGTTGTTGCTGCACTCATGTTCACGAGAAGGTAAAGCCGATCAATTTTTTTTAAGGCATCTTAGTAGCAAAATTACGGAATCTGGTAATCTTGAGACCTTCCTAATGAAGTTTTATTTGTAATTTTCGTGGAGTACAGCAGGAGCTGAGTCTCTGAATGTCTCTGTCTAGATCTATTAGTTCTGTTTTCACGAGGAACAGTAGCAGTTCGGGGTAGTTTTCACTAAAAAAAATGAAGAAATAGTGACTATACTTTTTAGTTACCAATTAATTTAGTCACTTAATGATTAGTTTTAGTAACCAAAGTTTTAACTTGGTGACTAAAACCAGATATACTTACAGCAATCAAGTTACGCTTCCACTGCACGGGTGACGGCCTGACGGGCCTGTTTCCTCGATGGAACCAGGGGAAAAAACAGAGCACGCCAGAGCCAACCAGCTGAAAAAGAAAAAGCGGAACGGCGCGGGCCAACCAGTCAAAGGAAAAGCAGAGCGGCACCAGAGCAGTGCGGACCGTGCGGTGGTGCTCGAGCACAGTGCGGCGCGGCGTTGCAGGCGTGTAGTGTTGAGGCAGAGCGGGGCATGAGCAGAGCGGCGCGACATTTCCAGGCGACAGAGCGGCCCCAACGAGTGGGGTGCAGTGCGCGCGGCGATCCAGATCGAGTAGCGGCGCGACCCAGACCAAACGCGCGGCGGCGGCCGGAGCAGTGACGCGGGCCAATTTACTGGAGCGGCGGAACCACAGGAGCAGAGGTCAGCGGGCAAGCAAGGCATCAACTCAAACGATCCCCTTCGCCAACAAGTTCTAAGTAAATTTCCTTTTGCCCTTTATTCCCTTCACAATTTCTCATCATGATGCTCTTTCGTGAGTTATTTGATCTGTAATTCTAGTCCATGTCTGATACTCTATTTTACATTATGGTTTAGCTTCGAAACTAAATCTGTAATTTGTATGAGGAATTCTGTTAGGTTTTTATGATCCTTTCAGATCCACCGACAAATTCTAATTTGTGAGCGATAGTCTAGAATTGACCTCACAAGATGCCCTAGGTTTATGTAGGATAATTCAGAGATTTTGTGATGATTGAATATACTATGGCTTGAGTTCTTTTATTTATAAACACAGAGCATGTTCATATTATAGAGCTACTATTTATTACTTACACTGACAGTTCTTATAGGTTCTGTGGTGTCTGATATGATCTCAAAAAGGTGACTACACTGACAGTTCTGTCCTTATGGTATATTTCTGCTACTTTCATTACCTATTACTTCAATTCAGTTCACATATCGACTAGAACTCTCCTATCCTGGTTTTTAACTATATCTGTTCATATTTTGATTGTTGAGATTTATAGTGACATAATTGTAAATAAAGCCACTGTTGACATGTTGTTCCAAATTGTAGCAGTGCTGGTAACCTTGAGTGATATCCATTGTAAAACAAAGTTGATTTTTTTTTGGGTACAGGAATAGTGGTAGTTCCAAATGTTTAAGTTTTTTTATTTCCATATAAAACATAATTGATGGACACATGGATTCTCCTTCCCTGCTCAAAAGATTGAGCTTGATGGGACCATGAAGGTTTAAATAACCACACAGGCCAACCTTTTCTCCACAGCTCCTTGAATAAACAAGTACGCTTGCTTGTACTAAAGTACCACCACCATCTAACTTATTATTTACTTTCATATGTTCCAAGAAGTTGTCACTTGGTAGTACTATGTAACATTAGGTTAATACTGTGACGGTGAAATAGGCTTTGATTTTGACAGTAGCAGTAGGCAGTGCAGAATGGAAGCTCAGCTAGTAGAAATTTTAGAACATTGTTGTAGAACACGGTCGGCGATAATTCTTCCCTGACAAGGTTGTGCACCATAGCTGTGTTTGGTTTCTTCTTGAGACCAGCCAAGAAGAAACGGGCCTTACACTGTAGCTAAGTTTGGTTTCTTCTTGAGATCAACCAATATTGTGCTTTGTGCTTGATCTCTTCTTGATTCAGTGTCTGAGAACTAACAACTATTTTGTCCTGTATAATTGGATCATTGTAGATGGCATGACGCAAAGGCATAACTGCTGTCATGTGGGGCCCCCAGTACCGACGTCGGCCGCGCGTCCAGGAGCAGCAATCGCCGGCACCGAGTGGCTAGGCGTGGATTTAGGCATGCAGGCATGCAGATCGACATGCAAGGATTACTAGAATAAAGGAGTTTGTTTCCCTTTGTTAGCAGGCCACGGGCCTATATAAGTCATGTAATCGGCACTCTTTGGAGAAAGCAAGAAGGACCAGCCCTAATTCTCTCTCTTCTTCCTAATCTCACCACCTTCACCATTGGGCAGCCGGGCAACAACCCCGACGCCATTACCCGTCAAGGCTACGAGCTACGTAGCCGAGGACCCGCTGTCTTGGACATCGACGCCTTTGACAACCTGGTATTACGATCTAGGCTTTCCTCACCTAGCCGCCCACCATCGCCAACACCGCCGTCCCGCCCTTCCTCTGCGCCGCCCACCCCACCCCACGCCCCACAGCCGCCATGAGGGATCCCAACGCCCTCCAAACCACCTTGAACGCACTGGCCACCTCCCTCAAGTCGCTGCAAGCTTCGGTGGAAGCCAACTCGCTGGCGATCCAGCGCCTGCACGATACGTGACAGCCGCCAACCTCGTCGTCCTCCGGCGAAAACCATCAAAATCGGCCTCCACAATTCCAGAAATTGGACTTCCCCAAGTACGACGGCACGTCGGACCCTCTCATCTTCATCAACCGATGTGAATCCTACTTCCGCCAGCAATGTATCATTCCAGAGGAGCAAGTCTAGATGGCGTCCTACAACATGGACGACGACGCCCAACTCTGGCTCATGCAAATTCAGCAAGAAGAAGGCACTCCCTCGTGGCGCCACTTCACCGAGCTCCTGAACCTCCGCTTTGGGCCGCCGCTGCGCTCCAACCCCTTGGGCGAGTTGATGGCATGCAAGCGCACGGGCTCCGTCATTGATTACCAAGGTCGGTTCGAAGCTCTCCTGCCTCGCGCGGGCTACCTTGCCGAGGACCAGAAGGTGCAGATCTTCACCGCCGGGTTGCTGCCGCCCCTTAGCCTCGACGTCGAGATCTACAACCCTCAGTCCCTCGCTGTTGCCATGAGCCTCGCCCGCAAGTTGGAGCTCCGCGATCAGTGTGCCGCGGCGGCCGCGCCACCACCATGCCCAAGGCATGATCACCAGAGGGGCATCCTACCGGCGCCACCGCCCCGTCTGGCGCTCCCAGTGCCCAACACGGCGCCCGCGCCAGCGCCACAGCCGGTCACCGTCGAGGGCCGCCAGGTCAAGTGCCTGTCGCAGGCAAAGATGGAGGAGCGCCGCCGCCTAGGCCTTTGCTTCAACTGCAACGAGAAGTTTGGGCAAGGCCACAACCGCGTCTGCCAACGCCTCTTCCTCCTCGACTTGGCGGCGGTCGAGGACGACACCGAGTCTGCGACCTTTCCTATGCCGCTTCGTCCTCGTCTTCTTCGACGACATCCTCATCTACAACGAGTCATGGGCCGATCATCTTCACCACGTGCGCGCCGTCCTCAGCACGCTCCAGCAACATCAGCTCTTCATCAAGCGATCCAAGTGCGTGTTCGTGGTCGAATCGATCTCCTACCTCGGCCACATCATCTCCGCTGCAGGTGTCGCCATGGATCCCGCCAAGGTCCAAGCAGTGGCCGACTGGCCGCAGCCTCGCTCGACGCGGGCGGTCCGAGGCTTCCTCGGCCTGGCGAGGTACTACCGCAAGTTTGTCAGGGAATTCAGCACGATCGCCGCCCCCCTGACAGCCCTCCTCCAGAAGGAAGGGTTCTCCTGGACGCTGGAAGCTGCTACGGCTTTCGTCGCCCTCAAGACAGCCGTGACGACAATGCCTGTTCTCGCCCTGCCCGACTTCAACCAAGCCTTCGTCGTCGAGTGCGACGCGTCCAGTTACGGGTTCGACGCAGTGCTCCTCCAAGACCAGCACCCGCTGGCGTTCTTCAGCAGGCCGACCGCGCCACGCCATGCGTCCTTGGCAGCGTACGAACATGAACTCATCGGCCTCGTCCTCGCCATCCGCCATTGGAGGCCATACTTGTGGGGACGTCGTTTCGTGGTAAGGACTGACCATTTTAGTCTCAAGTTCCTCTTGGATCAGCTCTTGGCCACCATTCCACAGCACCACTCGGTGGGCAAGCTCCTCGGCTTCGACTTCTCCGTCGAGTACAAGGCGGGGAACACGAACACAGTCGTGGACGCCCTTTCTCGCCGCGACACGGAGGAGGCCGTGACCCTGGCTATCTCGGGCCCCCGCTTCGACTACATTGATCACCTCCGACAAGCTACATGCACTGATCCGGCTCTGGTGGCGCTCAGGGACGAGCTGGCGGCGGGTACACACGTCTCCCTGGTCGCTCCTCGACGGCCTCGTTGCATTCAAAGGCCACCTCTACATCCCGTCGGCACCGCCACTACTCCACGAGGTGCTCACCGCCGTCCACGACGTCGGACACGAGGGTGTTCAGCACACGCTCCATCGCCTCCGACGGGACTTCCACTCACCCAACCTTCGCAAGACAGTGCAAGATCACATTCGCGCCTGCGCCACCTGCCAGCGGTACATGTCTGAGCACCTGCACCCCGCCGGTCTCCTACCGCTGCTCGTCTCGACGGCAGTCTGGACTGATATCAGCTTCGACTTCATCGAGACGCTCCCGCGCGTGGGCGGCAAGTCTGTCATCCTCATGGTGGTGGACCGCTTCAGCAAGTACTACCACTTCATCCCCCTCGCACACCCGTACACGGCGGAGTTGGTGGCCCGGACATTCTTCGTAGAGATTGTACGCCTCCATGGCGTCCCACAGTCTATGGTCTCCGACCGAGATCCCATCTTCACGTCTTCATTCTGGCGCGAACTCATGCGGCTCATGGGCACCAAGCTCCACATGACATCGACATTCCACCCGCAATCAGACGAACAGACAGGCCGCGAACAAGATCATCGTCATGTACCTTCGCTGCCTCACCGGTGATCGTCCTCGGCAATGGGTACGTTGGCTCCCATTGGCCGAGTTCATCTACAACACGGCGTTCCAGACGGCGCTCAAGGACACGCCCTTCAAGATCGTCTACGGCCGTGACCTGCCCACGATCTGCTCCTACAAGCCCGGCGACACCAGGGTTGCAGCCGTGGCCAAGTCCATGGCGGAACGTGACGAGCTGCTCGCCGATGTCCGCTATCGACTTCAGCAAGCTCAGGCGGTGTACAAGGCCTACTACGACAAGCACCACAGGGAGGTCCACTACGTCGTCGGCGACTGGGTCTGGCTCCGCCTCCGTCAGCGTGCCGCAGCGTCCCTCCAAGCTCCGACAACGGGCAAACTTAAACCCCGCTTCTACGGGCCCTACCGTGTCGCCGCCGTCATCAACGACGTCGCCTACCGCCTGGAGCTGCCAGATCGCGCCGACTTCATGACGTCTTTCACGTCGGCCTCCTGAAGAAGTTCGTCGGCACGCCCCCGACGTCGCCACCGGCCCTACCGTCAATCCACCACGGCGCGGCGGCCCCAAAGCCCGACCGCGTCACACGCGCTCGCCTTGCTCGTGGCGTTCGCCAGCTGCTCGTTCACTAGAAGGGCGAACCCGCTTCATCAGCATCGTGGGAAGACCTCGACAGCTTCGTCGCCCGATACCCCACGTTTTCGCTCGAGGATGAGCTGCTCGTCGAGAGGGGGAGAGATGTCATGTGGGGCCTTCAGTACCGACATCGGCCGCGCGTCCAGGAGCAGCAATCGCCGGCTCCGAGTGGCTAGGCGTGGATTTAGGCATGCAGGCATGCAGATCGACATGCAAGGATTGCTAGAATAAAAGAGTTTGTTTCCATTTGTTAGCAAGCCACGGGCCTATATAAGTCATGTAATCGGCACTCTTTGGAGAAAGCAAGAAGGACCAGCCCTAATCCTCTCTCTTCTTCCTAATCTCACCTCCTTCATCATTGGGCAGCCGGGCAACAACCCCGACGCCATTACCCGTCAAGGCTACGAGCTACGTAGCTGAGGACCCGCTGTCTTGGGCATCGACGCCCTTGACAACTGCATCTTCTGTTTGATAGCAGATGGCTCTGTTTCCTGTCTTTTTCTTGTCTTGATGCTGTCTGCTGCAATCTCCGTGGGCATCTTCTTTAAAAACTGGACATATAACCAGCAAGAGTTAGAGGCACAGGGTTGGAGTACAATTATAGATCTAGAGCTTTATATGTGGACATTTCATATCGATGTAGATTAATACAATATGTTAAGTTTTAGAAAGAGAAAAATCTTATTTGTATGGAATTTATGTTGATCATGAGAGATTTATGAATTATTTTGTCAATTATAAATTTTTTATAGAACATAATCAGTATTGTATTTGGCCATCTAAGGATATGTTTCAATATAGCATTTGTTTACTCACTATTATCCTTATAGTCACCAATGTTAATTTTTTATTGGTAAATATATGTAGTGACCAATGATAAATTAGTGTCTAAATAGTTTTAGGGACCACTGTTTGTTTGATGGCTATACCCATTTAGTAACCAAGATCTGTTTAGTTTGTAGGGGAATTTAGGGACCAACATTTTGCTTGGTTGCTAAACTTATGTAGTGACCAAATGTTGTTGGTAACTAAAGTTGTTTGGTTATTGTGACCAATAAGTTGGTTACTATAGATGGGAACTTTAGTGACTAAGATTTGTTCATGTTGGTCGCTAAAAGCATGCAGCAACAAAACTGTTGTGATCACAATGTGACCAATATTTGATAGTGACAAACTCTATTAGCAACCAACTTGTAGTCTTTAGTGTCCAAGATCCTTGGTAGCTAAAAATCATTTTTCTTGTAGTGTTTGGGGCGGGGCATAAGTTTCGAATTTGAAAATATGTTAATAATGAAAGTTGTAGATTGTTTCAAGACATTTCCATCGAGTACTCATTTACATCATTTCGTTGAGATTTATAGGAGTTATTGATATCTGAATATTACTGTCACGTTGAAGCTCAGTTCTTGAATCTCTGGAACTGCAGTTCTTTTATGGCTTTCTGTTTTGAGTCATGTTTCAAGATACACTGGAAGCTGAATATGCCCATATCAATCTGAATATGCCCATATCAACCTGAATCCAGCACTGTATCAGGTAGAGCAGGCGGTGCAGAGGAGATACTGAGAGGAGCAGGAAGAGTGCATTGTCGAGAGGGCTGAATTCGAGGAGAATCTGACTCGAGCGCCTCCAGATTGAAGAGCAGCTTCGGATGGAGACAAAGCTTGTTGAGGACAGGAGATAACAGGACAAAGAGTTCTATGAGAGGTCGCAGCGCTTGTTGGAGATGGCAGTGGTCATATCTTATATGTCTGTCAAGTTTGGAGCTATTGCATCATATCTCTATAGATTAGTATGCCACCATTGTCTGCGATCACGATGACTACGCTATCGGGTCCCTAGCTAGTATAGCTTCAGCTGACAGCTCTTCAGCCACAGTATTCGTCAGTTCCAGCCTTCACAGCAGATCTTCAGAGTCAGCAGCAGCAGCCCACTTTCACGACTGTTCTCAGCCTCACTTTCACCATTCGTACCATTTGGGGCAACCATCACTTCTACGACTACTGGTGCAGTTAGTGTACCTGTTACCACATCTCAGTTCTCTCGAGTTTTTTTTAATTCAATGTCAGCACAGTTTGCATCAGCTGAGCCTAGAGTTTCAGTTCTGGCATTTTGAGTCAGGGACGACTGTTGGTAGTTCTCCGTTGGCGCCCAAAGTTCTATCTTTTGAGTCTACCACAGTCGAGTCAGCGACAGTTGAGCCACTGCCTGAGTCATCACAGCCAGAGCCTTCTACCACCACAGCCGAGCAGCCCAGAGCGTCAGATGCAGCTATCTTAGTCGAAGCCGGATATTCAACAGAGGAGGCAGCTTCAGCCATTGCCAGCTCAGATCAGCCAGCTTCAGTTGATGACAAGAAGCCCTCCCCAACGTCTTCTTCTGGTTTGAGCGTCTTTGATGATTCTGAGTAGCCTGGAGGTGATGTGTCAGTAGCAGCAACCGAGCCAGCTTCAGAGGAGCAGCCACCGACCGTCACTGCACCCAACTCTTCTGTCGCGCAGGATTAGTTATTCTTGTAGGATCTTGGGTGAGAGACTTGTGGTGTATCACCTTTTCAGTGGCTAGCTGTCTAGGGAGAGGCCGTGGATGTGAATGGGTAGTTAGGGTTTTTGGATCTTTTTTAGAGGATTTATTGGCTCTTCTGTGACATTTTGATGAGCTTGTGTTTCATTCAACTTTTTTAGCTCATTGAAATACATTTGTTTTTGGTCTAACCCCGAAGATTCATTGTGTATGGCTCCTCGTGCTTTATTCGTTTTGCAGGTATTTTTGTGCACATGCGCTCCCATTCTATCTCTATCGTGCATCTTTGTCAAACCAGCGTTCTCCCTCTCTATATGCTTTCTCGGTGTCATCTTTTTAGATGATTAAATGACAAAGAGGGAGAGAGCTACCAAACAGGGGGAGAACCGGAGGAGAGCGACGCTTTCTATCCATGACAAAAGAGGGAAACTTTTGCAAAATTTTTCTGAAGAGTCATC
Source organism: Zoysia pacifica (assembly GCA_001602315.1). NCBI lineage: Eukaryota > Viridiplantae > Streptophyta > Magnoliopsida > Poales > Poaceae > Zoysia > Zoysia pacifica. Next base: position 165,352 of record BCLH01000249.1, read on the forward strand.
AAGATAAGGGGGTAAGTGTTCTTTCGAGATACATTTTATTCTCTATTTACTTTCATCTCATTTGAGCTGTTTGTGAGTACTATGGTTGTCATCAATCACAAAAAGAAGAAGATTGTTAGCTTCATTCATCAAGGTACGGGGGTAAGTGTTCTTTTGAGATACATTTTATTCTCTATCTACTTCCATCTCGTTTGAGCAGTTTGTGAGTACTATAGTTGTCATCAATCACCAAAAAGAGAGATTGTTAGCTTCAAGACCTTTGAAGTCTCCTAAAAAGTATGAATATATTTTGGTGATTAAATGAACAACTATAGATAACGGTTGTGTTGTAGGTACCACCCCTCTAATTCTATTTCAACATGGTGAGCTTCCTCGGTGAATGACAAGAACGAACCCTGGAAGATGAGTTTACGGGTGTCAGAGGACCAAGGCTAAGGACTAGCTAGAGAGTACATAAGAACGACGGTACTATTAAGGGGGGTAAGATCATTTGTCTCCTGTCATACCAATGTTAGAGGGTGCGAATTCTCCTTAGATCCTAAGAAAGCACTAAAGATGGCAGAGGAAGTGAAGTCGAAGATCAGAGCTCAAGACCAGCTGAAGATTCAGTCACTGGACAATCCGGTGAATCTTAGAGGAGCCAGTCCAGAGAGAGGTGCTTTCTGGAGTCGAGATGGTGCAGTCACCGAACAGTCTATCAGTGCAATGACCGGACATTCCGGTGAGCCAGTAGCTAAAGTCCAGAGAAGAGGTCTCTGCAGATCCAAAAGTGAAAGTCACCGGACAGTTTGGTGAAGTATGCACTGGACAGTCCGATGTCCTATGGAATGGATTCTAGAGAGCTTGTTTCTTTGACCGAGGAGAAAGAAGGGTCACCGGACAGTTCAATGGTCCAGTCACCGGACAGTCATTTGACTTTATGACATCATGTTTCAACGGTTGTTTCTGAACTTAGAGCCTATTTAAACCATGGAGAGAGACGTTTTTCTGTGTACCTTTGATCAGAATTGCTAGAGCCAAGTTGTGAGAGGCCAAGGGACACCACCAAGAGAGCGTACCCTTGTGAGCATCTTTTCGAGAGTGAAGCGTACCCTTGTGATCATCTTTCCGGGAACGACGGGAGGGACCGAGACTGCGACAGGAGTGGTCCAACGAGGATTAGGGGAATGCGCCGACCTTTCAAGACATCGAGAAAAAAATCACTGAACATTCTCTATCTCACTCTTTTTACTTACCGCATTTACTTACCGTTTGAGTAATGTGATAAGTTGTTCTTTGATTCCTCTTGGTGGCTATCTTTATCACTAGCATTGTTAGAGGTTTTCGCCTAGTAGAATTGTTTAGGTTTGCTTTCGTTGCGATTGAGTCTTATAGTTTTAGTTTGTAGCGAAATTAGTGCTATAAGTTCACCGATTCAATCCCCCTTCTCGATGTTTTTGATCCTTACACCTGGTCGCACCTGGGATCCATTTTGGACATTATGGGGATGGATGAAAGCTAAGATGATAACGGTCTCATCTCAAAATTCAACAGGAGGCATCAGGAATCGTCAAAACAAGATGACGTCCAGAAACTACACTAGTGTTGTGAAACAGAAAAAAACTCTATGGCATGGTTGCTACATGGCATCGGGTATTTACTTTAGTTTATATGGTATCATTACTGGTTAATATAAACACTGATTAGGTAATGTTAGATACCCGATACCATATAGCATCTATGCAACAAATTTTTTTTCCTTGTGACACCATCTTTTGGCCCTCGTGTAACATCCCGAAAATTTCAAATTATTAAAGCGGAGAATTATCCCAATTTTTGTTCCGATCAAAAATCATTTGTCTCAAATTTTGTTCTGTCTAATTCGAAATCCTTCTTTCTCAATTGTTTCGGTACCGAAATAATTTAGTCCGCGTAAATTCGTTGGGACTAAAATTATTTTTTGAAATTTCCTAATTAATTTTTAGATCCCCAAATAATTTTTTTAAAATTATTTCTCTCATTCTTATCCGTTTCCACCTATCCCATTCTAATCCTCTCTATAAATACCTCTCTAACCCTATCTCTAATCTCTATCTCATTTTCCCCGATTTCTTCTTCCACCGCAAGTTGCTCGAGAGTTTCTGCTCCGACGCACCGCTCGAGTTCCGCGCCTCCTCAGCAATTCTCTACGCGCCTGCAGGGGACTTCGACAGCTCTGCCTCGATTCGTGTGTGGGGATCGCGTCGCCGTCGGTCCCGCGCCCGTCTCCCGAGCCGCGTTGTCTGCAGCCGCGCCGTCATCTCCCGCCAACCATCATCCTTCTCCGTCGCCCGACGGCCCGTCTCCGCATCGATCCAGCCGCGCCTGCCACCGTCCAGATTCCTGCGCTCCCGCATCGCAGTCCTGCCTCAATCCCCAGTGCAGTCGACCGATGACGTCTCAACTTCGTCAGTCGTGACTCCGCTGCGCCGCGCGTCACCGACTCCACCCCATCTCCCGCGTCCCGTCTCCGTCTGCTGGGCACTGCACCAAGCCGCGTCAAACGCCGATTTCTGCGCTCGCCAGCCGATCCCACGCGCCTGCCCGCGTCGACCCGACTCCGTGTGAAGCCAGTCACGTCACCGCTCTAGTACGGGTCTTCGGTCTCCGTCGCTATCTCTGTCTTCAGTTTTCGATTCCAATACGCGTCTCAGGTTTCCGATTTCTTTTGCGTTTGATCGGTGGTGAGCAGATCTAATTCCCCTCTCTTCAATTCCTTTTTCTTTCCGATAAATTGTTAGATTAATTGCTAATCTAGTTACGATTAATTGTTATGTGATTAATCTAATTCCTTGTGGTCTAGATTGTCTTAGATTTTTGGGGAACTCCATTTTATCTCAGTTATTTTTCAAATTTGTTCCGTTAATTTGTCTCGTCGATGTTGTCGTGTAGGATTTTTTAGAGAACGTTTTACGCACGTTTAGCCTAGTAGTTTCAATTTAGATTTAATTATCAGTTTTACTTGTCACGTACCTAGTGTTTGACCTCTGTTCGTGCTGTGTTTAGTTGGTGTTGAGGAGGAGTTCCACGAGCCCGCTCAATTCGTCGACCCGGATCCCGACTTCGATCCCGAGTTGTCAGGCAAGCCGCGTTCTTTAACCACTTTATACCCAGTATTTTAAATTGCATGTTTTGTTTGCAACCCTAATTTGCATGTCAACTATTTTAAAATGTGCTAGCAACATTCCTAAGCCGTGTCTATTTATTATTCCACAAATATAAGATCTAGGATTACTTTAGAATAATTATTTTATTTTTATGCTTACCCATGCTTAGTCGTATTTATTTTTACCTCACACCTATCACTGTAGAAATGTAATTTGTGTTAAATGATTTTGAACTGTACTTCAAATGTGTGAGTTTTGCAAATAACTATACATAGCTATTTAGTGGGGGCAGGATGAAGTATGAAGAGCTAGGAGACTTTTGAAAAGTCTCTATAGGTGTACTTGTTGCGGGTACAACGAAAAGATCTGGGCTGGGATTTTTCCCTGAGACTTGTTGTTGGCGTTGAGGTTGGAGATAGTGCCTGCACCAACAATAAAGGACCGAGTCTTTCGAGCCTTGTACGCTCAGTTGACAATCTATGCACACCACGTTACTCTGTATGGGTAGTGGCTTGATCTTGAAGCTTGTCGAGACTGATTGTTTATCCGTGGGTTGGCGGTGTTGTGTTAGTGTGGTGTAGAGCTATGACTCACCACATAAGATCGAGATACCCCACCTGATCAGTGGTAGGCTTTTCACAGCTCCAGAACTCGATTGCGTAAGCATTTGGAATCTCTATCCTGGAGGACGGATAGCGTTAGTTAAAACTTGTGGACGGGTTTTGTGTGTTCGTCGGGGCTACGACGGTAGTTCTCGATGACGATTCTCGTGGGTTCAGATCCATAACCTCTGCAGAGTTATAGTCGATGGTATTGCCACGTTCTTTTTAGAAGGACACCCTCTAAGTTGTGCTCCTCGTTGAGTAGTTTTATTTTTTTTCCTCCTCTTTTATTTCAAAATGTTTTGGACTTTGGCCTTTTAGCTGTGGCCGAGTGTAGAGATTACACCGACATTTAAAATGAACCCCTGTCTGGGATAACGGAGATCTCTGTGGGGCAAGACAATAAAATTTGATAATTTTAAAATAAAGCTTTCTTGCATCTTTAAAATAAAATAAATTGTTTTAAACTTGCATTTAGCATTTGAGCCATGCCTTCACCTTTGAAACTATTTGCATGTATACATTGTTGTTAGGTACTACGCGGTTTGCTGAGTATTCGTACTCACGGCTTTCTAATTTATTGTTTTTAGAGGATACTCTCAGTTTTGACTTTGACTATGTCTCCGACGAACCATAAAGTTTGCTCCTGAGCTCAAGCTAGCCTGTGTGGAGGAGGTTCGCTACTGCTGCTATGATGATGCTTCCACTGTTTCTCTTGTTGGATTCTCGATAGTGATCTATCTGCTCTGAGATGTTTCGGCCTACGTACCGATGGACCCCTTTGAAGGATTTTATTCTAATAAATTTACTTTGAGTTAATATTTTCTATTCTTGTTTCTTGTTTAATACTTCTATTATTGTTTCTTGATTGATCGCTTGTGATGTGCATGTCAACCTCTTGAGATTGGCAAAGTCACGAAAGATCGAGACTTATCAAAAGATAAGAAAAAACCCGGTCGTTACACCTCAGTTCGTGTATCTTTCCTGTGCCTGTTAGTATTAGGGTTTGAATCCTAAGGATGCTCTAACCTCTATATAAAGCCACCGTCATTAAACTCGGATTTTACTTAGATTATTCTATTTTTGTACAATTTTGCCATCATACAGTTTGTGAGACCCCAACTTTGTGAGTTTATGTTCTTCCTTGTTCTTGATCTGTTCTTCGATTCACATGCAAGGATTAATCTTGACGAGGTCAACTAGGTGTTGCATGATTGATAACCATAGGAGGAGTGATGCTGCGATTGTAGGGTTTAAATTATGTTGATTTGAGGCCAGTGTTGATTGCGTGTCGCATCTCCAACGAATAGAGAGTTCCTTGACCTGCCGAAAGATCAGGAATCACAGACACGGGCGATGTGACGTCATAGACAAGGGTGGTATGGAGGAGTAAAGGAGGTGGCAGGCTATGTCAAGCAGGGGAAGGAAGAAAGAGGAGAGACTTAACTCTGTCTGGTGGTTCTGGGAGCCAGTAGTTGGGCAAGGAGATGGGAAATCAAAATGATAGATATTTATGAAATTCAATTTAACTCGTGAATATGAATTTTGAGTGGATTAATTTTAAAGGCGTTACACCTCTCAAACTAAGAAACTTCAGGCCCTCTATACTCTTAAGAAACTTCAGGCCCTCTATACTCTTGATAGGCTGATTTCCTCTCCCTCCATGGCCTAGAACAAAAACCGACATCCTGCTGATGAGATCGTGCAGATCTTTGCTCCACCAAGTGACTGCATTCAAATTCCCTTGTGGCCTTCACCTTTTCATGCCTGCAGTAACATGCGAGGAATCGACCGTGCCTTGTTTTCAGATTCAGTTATCTTGAGAATCCCTCTATACCCTAGCCTATCTAATTCTTATTGTCACTGTCTGAAGTAAGTTAAAAGATAGAACACACCTGTTCCGCGTGTTTGATATCCTTGAATACTCCAAGAAAAGTGCTACAGTGCTATTCCATGTGCTTGCAAATTTATTTGTGACGTAACAATACCAACAGTCAACCTAGTGATGATGTTATATAAGTTTGCATTTGCACCTCATCCATCCATTGTATAAATACTCTATAAGGTTTTAGATCTCTCCCCAGCAGCTTTGTAGAAGAAACATGGGCTATTAAAAAAAGAGAAAAAAAGAAAAAGTAAATGCTCAAAAAGAGAAAGTATTCTCGAGCATGAAAAAAAGAAGGAAGAAAGATAGCCTTGTTCTCTTAATAAAAATCAAGTGGAGAGCGAGATCATGCTGAACGGAGTATTCTTACCCATTCATCCACCCAAACACGTCATCCACATATGATCCATCCAACCACCCATCCATCCATCCATCCATCCATACATACACATATACAACTTAATTAGGTTGTATGATTTGATATCTCCATGGATCCAGTTTTCAATTTAGGAATACGTGTAAAATAATTATGCCTCACTTATATCCCTACCTTGAGCTCCACAAAAGGCCTTATTAGAAGTAGGATGATTAAAGCATCTATCCAGTGCTGTGGCGAGGAATCATACACATTGAGAGGCTTGAGAGAATTATTTGAGGAGTACAACTTTGTTTATTTGTGAAACAAATTCAGAAACCCAAGTTAACTAGACAGAGAGAAAGAGATGATTTGATTCAAGCCGCCCAAGATGACACGATAGATACTTTGAGATTCACGAGCAAGGTATGACATGGAATAACTTTTATTCTCGCATCAGATCATAATAAATGTTGTTCCACCTTAATTAGTCCTTAACCTTTACTCGAGGACAAGGAAAGGTGATAATGATATTACTCCTTAAGATAGGCACAATTCTCCTCTAGTTACTATTGATGGAATATTGGAGAGAATCAAGGAAACCATAGAGAATGACTTTTAGAAGCACAAGACCAGGAAGGATGCTCAATTACAGAAGGAGATTGAATCCAACTTAGGTTTGAGTCCTTGTCGGATTCTAGGAGCAATTTGCACTAAAATAGATGCCTAGATCACTTATGGACTCTGTTTTAGACGTTCTATATATAGATAGAAAGCTAAGGATATAAGCTTTCCAACGGATCAAAACCCGTGCAAAACTTGTTCCTATATCTCCGGAAATCACATAAACAATATAATGATGTTGATTATTCTTGCTTGTATCCTTAGATGATGAAAGTAGATTCTCTGCAATACAAGCAAGCCAAAACAAGTGAAAGATTGAGTTGTCTGTTTTAGCCATGAGCAAAATTTGAATTTAGGAATTGAGATCATTAATGAACCTACTCATTATATTCTCTCGGCATTAATCTAAGCCATAAAACATGATACAAACCTTAAAGTCACGAAAGTATTCTTTAACAGTCGTACTTCCTGCTTCAAATTGTCTAATTTGTAAGTAAATAATCAACATAATATGTTGGAATAAAAACATATCTAAAATGACATTTAAAGTCTTTCCAATATTTTGGAACCATATTGTGCTTACAAATATATTTCCATTCAAGCAAAGTAACTTCAGTCAAAGTATTAGAGGCAATGTAAACCTTTTCCTTATTAGACAAGTCATATTCATTAGTTTCTCTATCTATGTTTAGCTCCCAATCAATGTTTGCATGAGGGTCAAATTTCCCAGCAAAAAAAAGTATTGATGAACTATCTACATGAAAAATATCCTCATATACCTGAAGTTGATGTGTCTTTACATGTTGAGGGTGTAAACCACCAACTCTCTTTTTTTTGGTTGTGACTATCATGGTTAGCAACAAAACAATTTGACAAAAAGTTAGGTTGTGACCAACTCTGTTTCTTTCAAGCGTGCACAACCAAGTTCTTATATGTTTTTACAAAACTAGTTGGGGTGATCGTTGACCAACTATGTCAACCAATGAACATTGGTGGAGCGATTACCAGGTACAGAAACATTGAATAGGTGTTCAATGACGGTACAATCCTAGGCTAAACCATGCTATATGTTGGTGTTTGTTACATCATCACGAAGATGAAATAAGTAGCCAATGTTATATTAGCACTAAGTCAGATAGGACTCCCACTGTGCACGGAGTTACCATTGTAGCATTTCACCCATAAGTATTTTGGGGTATCATATTTGTTTCAAAGGAAGGCATAGGCAGTATTCATGATTAGAAAAGTATTCTAAGAACTAATTCAAAGTAGTACTACTCATTGAAATAACTAAGTCTAAACAAGAGTAAGAATATATAATCATGATAGTGAACACACACATAACGGAATACTACTCTACTCTATTACAAATCAGTGCTAAGCATATGGACAAGTCTAGTACCTATTGTATTTCCTAATTTAGTCTCACGAGTATACCCTTTATCTAGTCAAAACATAGTTTAGAACTTAACTCTAAAGGCACCTAGACACTACCGGGGTCATGCCTTCTAACTTGGTTTAATAAGTCAAAGTGCACCATCTTTAACAGTCCCTATGTCATACCAAAACGTGAGGGATTGCAATGGATGGATAGAGTTATCACTACCTGTCGCCTATGATGAGGACATCCCTTAATTGAATACACACAACGCTCCTCCACCTACTATAGATGGACCAATTACAAGAGCTCATGCATAACAACTAAATTTAGAGGTGAGCTCATTCCTAAACACATCTTCCTTCTTTTTTAAATAGATTGCTACCTAATGACTTTATCATGATTAGAAACGTTAGAGAAGGTTAAGGGAAGCATGAAGAAGGATTTGGAGATGATCTAACACTAGCAAGTCATGCCAGAGCAGATTCAATCCAACCCAGAGGAAACACATGGAAAACTGGATGAATCGAGCTATGTTCGGGAAGCTGTAAGCAGTAAGAAGCAGTACCAATTTTCTCCAGGATGACGAATGGTCCAAAGAATTTATATAAGAGCTTGGGAAATAGTCGATTGGCCACTGAACTTTGACAATAAGGCTGCAGCTTAAGGTAAACTGAATCTCCAACCTGAAAGTCCCTGGCAGCTCGAGACCGATCGGCCAATTGTTTCATACAGTGTTGAGGACGCTCCAGGTGTTGCTTCAGCAAGACAGTGAATTGTTCACGCTCCTGAAGAACAGACTGAGTCCAGATTCTGAACTCAAGGAATGTCTGGCAGGAGACCATAGTTAGGCTCAATGCCATAGTGTGCCTTGAAGGGGGAACACTGCAAAAAAGTGTGATAAATTGTATTGTACCAAAATTCTACCAAAGACAACCAGGAAAACCATTTCTTCAGAGTTTCATGAACTGAGCAGCGAAGGTACATTTCAAGGCATTGGTTGATGAGCTCGGTTTGGCCGTCAGTTTATGGGTGGTAAGAGGTGCTCATGGCCAATGTAGTGTTCCAGCTCTTGAATAACTCTCTCCAAAAAGTGCTTGTGAAGATACGGTCTCTGTTAGACACAATGGAGCTAGCAAGGAATGCCATGGAGTCGGACAATGTGGTTAAGAAACACTTTAGCAAACAAGCAGCAGTATAAGGATGCTTCAAAACAGCAAAGTGGGCATACTTCGTGAAGCGATCCACAACAACTATAATGACAGTGTATCCCTCAGAAGATGGCAGGCCCTCAACGAAATCAAGTGAAATATCCTGCCAGGCACCAGAAGGTAAAGGAAGGGACTGAAGTAAGCCGGGCTGCCTACAATTCTCATGCTTGGCCTGTTGGCAAATGACACATTGTTGCACAAAGTTGTCCAGTGCTTTCTTGAGCCCAGGCCAGACAAACAGATTTATCGTTGATATGTGGCTTGTTTTCCACAATGTCCACCAATGGATGTAGAATGAAAATCATGAATCAATTTGGCTTGCAGGGAAGAGTTTGCACCAACCCAAATTTTATCATGCTGTCGAATGAGGCCCTCTTTTAGAGTAAAACCATCAGAGTTGGAGCATGTAACTGCTAGTTGAGTAAGCAAACTCTAAGCCTTCGGATCAACCACATAGGAATTAATAATTTCCTCAATCCATTGTGGTGCAGTGGTAGAGATTGCCTGTAGAAACATGGGATGCTGCATTCTTGATAAAGCATCTGCTGCCTTATTCTCCACCCCTTTTTTGTACTGAAACCGAAATTGAAGCCCAAGAAGCTTGGTCATTGCCTTTTTATGTAAATCTGTGGTGAGAACCTGATCACTTAAGCTGCACAAACTTTTGTGATCTGTAAATCATGATAGACAAGAGTTCCTTTTCATAGATGGATAACTTCTGGTTGTTAGCTCCCAATGCTTTGCTATAATAGGCAACAGGATGGCCTTCTTGTGTGAGAACTGCCCCAATACCCAAAGCACATGCATCTGTCTCAATGCAAAAAGGTTTAGTAAAATCTGGAATAGCCAAAATAGGTGTGTGACACATGGCCTGTTTGAGAGTATCAAAAGATTCCTGAGCTTGTGGAGTCCAAATAATTTTTTTTCTTCTGTAGAAGAGTAGTCAAAAGTTTAGCTAAGACACCATATCCCTCACAAATTTTCGGTAGTAGCTTGTCAGTCCTAAGAATCCTCTCAATTCAGTGGTTGTGGTAGGGACGGGCCAATTTCTCATTGCTTCAGTTTTAGAAGGATCAGTGGAAATGCCTTGGGAGGAAATGATGTGACCCAAGTATTCCAGTTTACTCTGTTCTTTGAGAAAAAACTGTTGATCCTTCAAAACTTGGAAAACCAGACTGAAGTGTTGGACATGATTTTTCAAGGTACTACTGTAAATCAAGATATCATCCATGAAGACCAAAATAAATTTTTGAATATATGGAGCAAAGATGCTGTTCATAAGACATTGGAATGTAGAAGGGGCATTTACCAAGCCAAAAGGCATCACCCTAAATTGAAATTGTCCATGGTGAGTTTTAAATGTTGTTTTATGCTCATCACTCAGCAATCCAAATTTGATGAAAGCCTGAACTAAGATCAAGTTTGGTGAACAACACTGCATCTGATAGTTCATCCAGTAGTTCATTAGTAACTGGCATTGGAAACTTGCTTTTGACTGTGATCTCATTCAGTTTGCGGTGATCAACACAAAACCGCCAATGACCGTCCTTTTTCTTCACAAACAGTACAAGGGAGGCAAAGGGGCACATACTGCACGAGATTAGGCCAGACTGCAACATTTGCTGAACCTGGCGTTCTATTTCATCTTTTTGCTGAGGAGAATACCGGTAAGGGCGGGAAATCACTGGTGCAGTGCCAGGAAGTAAATGAATCACATGATCAAATTGACGAGAAGGTGGCAAGGAGGAAGGCTTATTAAACAAGTCTTTATGTTGGTCAATCAATGCCTGAATTCATGGTGGAGGTGAAGGCGCTGAGGGAGGGCACCACAGTTCCATCAGCACAATGGCCTATATATCATTCCCCACTTCCCATTTTTGCAGTTGTGTACAGGAAACTTCAGACATAGTGCTAGTAGTAGTGCCCTGAATTCGTTGAGTACGAACTGTTTGACCAGCATACTGAATCTCCACCCAACGTTCAGCGAACTGATAGTTCATCAGACCCCACTGAGAAAGCCAATCCATACCAAGAATGGCATCGTAACCACCCAATTGGAGCACTTTCATGGTACGTGTAAAAGTACTGTGAGGAATCCACCAGGTAAAATTTGGAACCTTTGAAGAGCAAGTAATGACTTCACCATTGGCCACTCTGACCAGACTGGTAGGAATAGGAGTTTTCTGACAGCCCAGTCTGGCAATCAAGTTGCTGTTCACAAAGCTATGTGAACTACCTGAATCCAGCAGGATAATCATCACTTTGTTATTGACCAATGCCCGAAAATAAATAGTGTTTGAGGAGACAGTGCCTGGTAGAGCATGCAAGGATAACTGCATGTCTGGAGAAGAAGCATTAAACCAATGCATCAAGCACTGGATCAGACAACAATTGAGAATTATCGTCAGTAAGAACAGCATTAACTTGAACAACCGGCTGCACACACTTGTGGCCTGGAGCAAACTTGTCACCACATTTGAAGTCTAACCCATTGGCACGGCGAAAGTCATGTAACTATTTAGAACGCCACAATTCACCAGGTTGTGTTGCAGGTTTAACATTGACTCTGTTGAGGAACAGACTTGGACGAGTGGCACTTGGAACTTGGACGACGACAGTGTTCAATGACTGCTTCCTGCAAGAGAGCTAACTGAGCCCCTTTAACAAAGGAATCGGTTATGTGTAGCTCCACCACTGCACAAATCTCCTCCTTGAGCCCCATGACAAACTGTGAAAAACCAACAAAGTTTCACTGACAGTGCGGTCATATAGCCGAAGGTGGTAGATAGGATTCTCATAAGCATCTCGATACTGCTCCACGAACCCTGCTGCCGAATAGACAAAAGCTCGTGCAGTATAGTGTGATGAATTTTAAGATCAAATTCCTGAATATCAACGGTACAAAAGTAATCTGAATCATGCTATGGATGCAGCTGCTTGAAGGAGTGATACCAATGTGCATGGATGTGGCTTAAACATGAAATCCACTAGGGTTTTGATATAAACCGAAGAACACTTGACATTTATCAATCCAATGCAGACATCAGTGCCATCAAAGCGCAGAAAATCCAACTTCGGTATCCACGGACGTTTACCCCCATTGTCGCCCAGCTCGTGAATCCCAGCAGTAAATTTAGGAGATGATGGAACAGAATCAACCTAAGGGGTGGAAGGCGGCAACGTCACGTGCGGAGATGCGTCACCAGAAGCGGCGGGCAGAGGACATCCCGGTTTGGTACCCATAACGCCAGCGCCATCATGGAGTGGAATCACGAGAGGTGGCGGAGGCGGAGGAGGTGGTGGTCTGGTAACCGCGCAAGCCAACTGCGCCTGGTCCTGTTGAACTTGCCTGAGGGACATCATGGACATGTCCACCTTGGCCTGAAGTTGTTCCATCTTCGACTCAGCGTGGATATTAGCGCCTCAAGCTTGTAACGCCCAAAAATTTTAAATTTTCATAATATTAAAATTTCGAATTTATTTAAGTGCATTCACAATTTAGTCTAGAATAAAAATTTCTTTTAAATAAAAACTAAGGTTGCATCTCATATCATACTTGGCATTTTCATATTAGTATTATTTTTACGAGTAACCAAAATAGAACATTACTAATTAAAAAGAATGAATAAAAAAAAATTGTGAAAGAAACACTTGGCCGAAATCTCTCTTTCTCTTTCTCTCCTTCTCCTCTTATCTTGTGCTAGGCCAGGCCAACAGCCCTCTCCAGTGCCCCTCTCTCTTGCATACGGGGCCCACTTGTCATCCCCAATCTCTAGCTCCCTGTCTCTTCTGCAGCCCCAAATGATGCATGGGAGCCCCACAATACTTTTCAATTCTTGGCCGTTTCGCCCTCCCATAACTCTCTCTAAGCGCACCTCTTCACTCCCCGACCATTTTTCCCTAGACTATGGTCATTAATCGATGTTAATTTAGAGTTAATGGCCTCTAATGGCTGTGGTTACCAGGGAGCCACGCCCAGCCATTCCTCCTATGTACCCTACCCTATAAAAGGCCAGCGAGCACCCCTCTTCCCTCCACACCTTCACCATCGCCTCTCCTTCTCACAGCTTCCATAAAATCGAAGCTTTTTCTCCAAATTCCGGTGAGTCGCATCGCCACTGCATTCTTCAAATTCCGGCCGCACTGCCACCTCTTGACCCTCTAATCTTTTTGCAGGAGCGGAGTTTCGGATTTTTGATTTTTCTACCGGAGACACCATTCCGTCGAGCTTCCTCAGCCTCCTCCACCATCTCCTGCCGCATCCTCTGTTCCGGCTGATTTCAGACCACTGTGACCTCGTGGCTGATTTTCCGCTGCTTGCTATGTACTTTTGTTAAGACCTATGGTCTTTTGTAATAAGTTTTCCTATTATAATAATTCAGACAAGTTACTATTTACTATTAATAAAATTATTATATGTGTGAAACTTGATTTTTGAACACACATATATACATCTTGTTTGACCATAAAACTGGGTGTGACAAAGCTTCTGTATAATCTTCTTCTCGAATGGCTCCATAGCATCGGCCACCTGTTCAACCACCGAGGAGTTGCATGACGGAGCCTTGGTGAAGCCGAAGCAAATCCTTGAACCAGAGCAGAATCATAGCAATGACAGATGTGACTGCTAACCCCTACTGGAAGGATGAACTACGGCGAAGGAGGATGAAATTCCACCACGGATCAAACCGAATCTGATACCATACGTCACGAATTGGTTCCCTAGGTCTGAATCGCACTAGTAGTCGGACTTCAGACGATAAGGGTAGAAAAAGAGGATTGGGGATAAGTGGCGGAGAAGAGAGCGGGACAGAAGAGGACGAAGCAGTTGGGAGGAAATGAATTTCATTATTCAGCTTGCTAGCTCTAGAATGGTTGTTCAAGATTTTATACATGACGCTAAGCCTAGCACAGAACGGGCCGGCAGCCCACCAATTCAAATAGTCACACACGCGCTAATGCTGTAACAGAGCGATTCGTGACTTCGAGTTGCCCCCAGGTTGCAGGAGCGGTCTGCACTAAAATAGACGCCCAGGTGGTATCCGAAATCTATTTTGGACGTTTTAGATATGTACAAAAAGCTAAGAAGATAACCTTTCCAAAGGAATCAGTCTCATCTTCAAATTCGACCAAAGTTAGTGGAAATCATTAAAACAAAATGACATCCAGAAACTACCCTGGTGCTACAACACTGGGTCGTATATCTTTTTTAGGCCCATTAGTATTAGGGTTTGCCCCCTATAGATGCTCTAAATTCTATATAAATATTAGCCATCGTCATTAGTCTTAGGTTTTGCTTTTTATAATCTGTTATAAAACAGTTTCGCTGCTTGCCGATTTGTTGGATTCCAACTTCGTGAGTTTAATTCAGATTTCGCAGTTGAGTTGCATTTTTCTTTGTTCTTGCTTGTATTCTTCGATTCGTAGGCTGAGATTAGCCTCCATGATGAGGTCAATTGTGTGTTATATGGTTGATAACCAAAGAGGAAGTGGTGCTGTGATTACAGGATTTGAATCATGTTGATTTAAGGCCGGATCGATTGTGTGTCGCATCTTCACTAAATCGAGAGTGACCATGATCTGACGGAAGATCGAGAAACACATACACATCATTTTCCCATAATTTTAATTCAAGGATGATTCCGGTTGCTTCGGGATCCTGCTATTTTAATAGTGGGACAGAAAAGCAACAAGCTGAGCTAATTGAGTTTCTACCATTTTACTGAAACTATACTGATTCTTCATAGTGGATGAGAAAGTCTCCAACTTAGCATTTACACTTTCTAATATTTTATCATTATTTCTTCGTAACTTGATGCGATGAAGTACTTCGTGGTATGTGAGCCCGGCCGCGGGCCATAGTCAACAGCCGGGCTTTTCATATTTATACATTGCCCATAGGTATCAGGGGTATATGACCCGACAAGCGGCAAGCCTCTTAGTAGTGCTTTTATTAATTTTAGCTTGGCCTAAGAATGAAGGTTGGCTACAATTGAAAGTATTGGAATATCTATTACCTCCTTGGTAGTAGGGTTGAGGTTGATTCCATCCTTGCCTTCCTTGGGGATGACACCCGTTGTTGCTGTTCATCCAGCATATGTTTTCACTGGTCTTGGGGCAGTCGTCTCCCGAGTGTCCAGTGTTGCCACAAACCTTGCACGTCATACGAGAGTCTAGGGCTTGGACAGACCCCATCCCTGTCGTGTTATTGAGGTGCTTTGGAAGGTGGTCCATCTTCACTGCAAGCATATCGACTTATTAAGAGTATGTGTAGCTCACTTTTTGGGCTTAAGACGGTGAGTGAGAAGAAAGCACCTCCAGCAGAAGCGCTCCCACGCTCCAGGAATGGACTCATTGGATGATTAGTGGAAACTCAAAATCCTTTCCCGAAGAACATTTATCTTGTCCATCAAGAATAACTTCGCTTGGAACGTGTTTGACCACTTGTCCAAGTTGTCCACAACACTTAGGTTGGTGTAGAACCACTGTTTCGCCCTCTCCAGAAGGAAGAAGGGGAATAGTCAGAATCGGATGGCACCTTTAGGGATTCCCTCTGATTGTGAAAGTGTTGCAGAGCTCCAGGAACTGTTGCAGGTGGACATTTGTATCCTTATTAGCCTTTCCGCAGAACAGGTTGACTTGCACCATAGTGATTAGGCCAGTCTTGATCTCGAAATTGGCATCCCTAGTTTTGATAGTGAGTCCTGTAAGTATGTTGGTAGCAGAAGGAGCTGAAAACACATGTAGTGTCATCTGGACCATCTCTTTGTCACTAGATGGTGCCTGTTCAAAGGTTTCAATTGCTGACTAGATCTTCTAGGATGGTGAGACTCAAGGTAAACTTCCTCAGCATAGCTTCAGGATTCTCGCTAAAGTTCTTCTACAAATCTAACCTACTCATACACTATCTTGTTTTCACACAAAGGAGAAAATAGACATGACAAGCCTGCTAAAATGAAGTCACACTAAGTTAGATAGGATTCTAAAAGCGCACGGATTTATCATTGCAGCTTTGCACCTAAGAGTATTCTGGGGTATTGTATTTATCCTAAAGGAAGGCATAGACAGTATTCAGGGATAGAAAAGTATTCTAAAGACTAATTTAAAGCAATACTCCTCATGTTGAAACAACTAAGTCTAAATCGAGGTAAGAATATATAACATGATAGAAGACACACACATAACGGAATACTACTAGACTCTATTCTAAATACAAATAAGTGCTAAGCATATGGACAAGTGTAGTTCGTATTGTACATATTTCCTAATTTAGTCTCATGTGTATACATATTATCTAGTGAAAATATGGTTTAGGACTTAACTCAAAGGCACCACAACGGTGATGCCTTCTGACTTGGTTTAATAATTCAAAGTGCACCATCTTGAACGGGCCCTACATCATACCTGAATGTAAGGGATTACAATGGATGGACAGGGCTGTCAGCATCTGCCACCTACCTCTACAGACCATGCGGTACACTCCCATTCAATGAAGGTGAACAACTCGAACACCATATACATATTATTCAAATATATTTTAATTCTCCTAGGTAGCAGAGCTAGGACTAAAGCATACTAAACAGCACATTGAACCAAGAAGCACACTCAATCAATGTCGTGGCATAGATGCGACGCCTAAACATGCATTGATTGCTATAATAAGTAGGCCCTACTTATTATAATTATACATAGGTCTTTGGACAAATACATCAAACAAGAACAACATGCTCATAAAGATAAATATAACTATACTATGGGGGACAAAATAAAAAGAAACTGTATCTTTATTCAAGATCAAAGTTAGCATAAAAGGAAAAGATACATGAGAATGGTACTCACTAACTTATCCAAGATGAGAATAATGCTCTAACAACGGAGACGTTATGGAGTATGAGTGGAAAAACAGAAATTGTGGTGTGTGTTGAATAGAGGAGTGTTGATGTGTACGTGGTTCCCAATCTTCCATCAAGTCATAGTAACTCTCGATTTGGTGGAGATGTGATACACAATTGATCCAGTCTCAAATCAATACGATTCGAACCCTGTGATCGCATAACCACTTCTCCTATGGTTATCAACCATGCAACACACAATTGACCTCGTCAAAAAGGCTAATCCCAGCCCGCGAATCGAAGACACAGGCATGAACATGGAAGAACGTAACTCAATTGTGACAAAAGATGATGTCGCAGTACCAGGGCAGTTTGTAGATGTCATCTCTTGTTTTAACAATTCCCTTTGACTCCAGTTGAATTTGGGAGATGAGATCAGTTCTATTAGAAAGGTTTCTTCTTACCTTTCATCTATATCAGAACATCCAAAATAGATTCCGAATATGACCTTGGCGTTTATTTTAGTGCGGATTGCTCTTAGAACCTGGGGCAACTTGACTCCGCATTGGATTAAATCTCCTTCGGGGTTGAATGTGCCTTGCTGGTCTTTAGCATTTCGAGTCCTTCTTCATGCTTCCCTTGATCCTCTCCAATATTCCTAATCATGATCAAGTCATTAGGCAGCAATCTATTCTCAAAGGAAGGAAGACATGTGTTTAAGAACAAGCTCACCTCTAAATTCAACCGTCGTGCCCAAGCCCTTGCGATTGGAAAATCTATAGTAGGTGGAGGAGCGTTGTGTGTATCCTCCCCACTTGAGCTAGAGTCGTTCTCAACTCAAGCTCATTTTCTTCTTTGGTGTATGGCTTCGAATCTGCAATGTTGAATGCAAGACTAACCCCGAATTTGGGAGGCAACTCAAGTTTATATGCATTATCATTAATCTTCTCAAGTATCTTAAAAGGACCATAGCTTTAGGCATTAATTTAGATTTTCTTAGCTTTGTAAAACTATCTTTTCTCACCTGCAACCAAACCAAATCACTCGGCAATTTTATACTTCTCATTCATCTTTTCAATGTTTTGTTTACTTGTTTCATGCATCTTGAGAATAAAATCAGCATGCACCTTAGCATCATTATGACTCTTTTAGGCAAAAGATCAATCGGAGCATGAGACTTAAAACCATATACTATCTCAAATGGACTTACCTTAATGGTGGAATGTTCCGCCCAGTTGTATGCGAACTCCACATGAGGCAAACATTCTTTCCACATCTTCAAGTTTTTCTTTAAAATGGCACATAGCATTGTAGACAATGTACGGTTCACTACCTTGCTTTGTCCATCTGTTTGTAGGTGATATGTAGTGAAAAATAGCAACTTCGTACTCAACTTATTACATAAGGTGCGCCAAAAGTAACTCAGGAATTTTGCATCATGATTTGAAACAATAGTAGAATCTATACCAACAAATGAACAAATTTTCTAAATAACAGATTAGCAATATGCCATCTTAGAAATTCGATCCACTACCACAAAAACATTATCTCTCCCTCTTAGTTCTAGGTAATCTCCTATAGAGATATCAACCCAAGGAATAGAAGGAATGGAAAGAGGCATGTACCAAACATGTAGGTTTAGTCACGACTTAGCTTTTGGACATGTAGTGTAGCGAGCGACAAAGCTCTCAACATCGTGTCTCATCTTTGGCCAAAAGAAATATGTGGCCAAAACATCTTCTATCTTCTTTGATCCAAAGTGTCCCATCAATCCTCCTTCATGCGTCTCCTACAACAACAAAAGATGAATGGACGCAACTGGAACGCAAAGACGGTTGGCTCTAAAAAGGAAGCCATCATTAAGCACAAACTTGTTCCAAGTTTTACCTTCACTACAATGCAGCAACACATCTTTAAAATTAGCATCTAACACATTGTTTCTTAATTGTTTCTAGTCCAAAAATCTATAACAGCCCAGGCTCAAATACAGCAACCAATTTATGTTTTCATGCTCGCTTCACATAAAAGGGTTAACTCGGGTTTACAATGCTATGGGTCACTTGCTATTTAAGTTGGCCAGCCCTCTTTGAACTAGCAATGTGGGACTAAATCTCATGGTTTTACCCCATCACAAGTCCTGGGAGTTAGGCATTTTTCCATGTGCCTCACAAAATCCGACAATCAAGTTGAAACAACATAGCATATCATCTAGACAAGATACTGGCAATCACAATATCCTTTTTTTCTTATGTTTCATGATAGAAAAGGATTCAATAAATTCAATCCAAATAGCATGTCTACGGTTCAAGTTATTTTGACAATGAATATGCTTAAGTGATTGATGATCAGAATGAATGACAAATTCTTTAAGTCAAATAATTTTGCTACATTTCTAAGCATCTTACACGAGCATACAATTCGTTATCATATCTCGAGTAATTAAGAATAGGACCATTCAACTTTTCACTAAAATAGGCAATGGGCTTTCCTTTTTGCATCAACACACCACCAATATTAATTCCACTAGCATCACATCCAAGTTCAAAAGCCTTACCAAACTCCGGAAGTTGGAGCAGTGGTGCATGTGTAAGCTTGTCCTTTAAAGTTGCAAAGGACTCCTCTTGTGTGTGGTCCCAACGGAATGTAGCGCCCTTCTTTGTCAACTCATTCATTGGAGCGGCGATGGTGCTGAAATCTTGCACAAAGCGGTGATAAAATCCAGCAAGCCCAAGAAAACTCTGCACTTGTGAAACCGTTGTGGTTGTGGGCTAGCTCACGATTGTATTTATCTTGGCTTCATCAACTTCAATTCCCTGTAGGGTAACAACATAGCCAAGAAAAGTGACTCGATATGTGCAAAAGGTGCCTTTATCAAGGTTACCAAACTCTCTGAAAGCATCAAAAACAGCACGCAAGTGAGACAAATGTTCATTCCTTAACTTGCTGTAAATTAATATATCATCAAAGAAACCACCTCAAATGTCCCATTAGATGAGAACATCACTCCTTTAGATACACACAAGACTTCTCAAATTAGTATTGATAAAACTCATGCACAACAGTTGAGATTAGAGGTGAGCTCGTTCCTAAACACAAGTCTTGCTTCCTTTGAGAATAGATTGCTACCTAATGACTTTATCATAATTAGGAACATTGGAGAGGGTCAAGGGAAACATAAAGAAGGACTTAGAGATACTCAAAATAAGCAAGGTACGTTCAACCCTGGAGGAGATCTGATCCAACTTGGGTTCGAGTCCGAGTAGGACTCCAAGAGCAGCCTGCACAAAAATGGGTGCCTCGGTTGCATATGAGCTCTGTTTTAGACATTCTACAGATAAGCTTTCCAACGGATCAATCCCGTGCAAAAATGTTTCCTAGATCTTCGAGAATCGTCGAAACAATATGACGTCCATAATCTGTCAGAGTGCTGTGACACCATCTTTTGGCTCTTCGGCCGTGTAAATTTCCTATGCCCATTAGTATTAGGGCTTCCCCCTAAGACATCCTAACCTCTATATAAACAGTAGCCATCATAATTAGACTTAGGTTTTTCTTAGTTTTCAATCTGTTATCAAACAGTTTTGCCGCTTGTCGGTTTGTTAGATTCCAACTTCGTGATTTTAATTAAGATTCTACAATTGAGTTGTATTCTTCCTTGTTCTTACTTGTGTTCTTCGATTCACAGGCTGGGATTAGCCTTCTTGGCAAAGTCAATCATGTGCGCACGGTTGATAACTAGAGAAGAAGTGGTGCTGCGATTGCGGTGTTTGAATGTGTTTGAGGTCGGATCGATTGTGTGTCGCATCTTCACCAAATCAAGAGTTATCACAACTTGACGAAAGATCGAGAACCACGTACACATTAAGTGGTAATTAGATCTTTAGGTATATCATCCAGTTCACATCTATCCTCGTTAATTTTGCATTCAACCTATCTTACACAAAAAAGCCACTATAAAAAAAATAGTAGATCGTTCGGTGTTCACCTGTCCAAATTGTGTTTAGCCTTTGCATAATTTTATTTCAGAGTCTTTGCATCATTCATCTGTCATCGTGTTCAGATCTGTTTTCGTGTTCACATTTGTTATCGTGTCACATCTGTTATATTGCATAAAATTTTTCCCACCCATCCATCCCTTGTTTCAACCACTAATAGATCCCTTGCATCCAAATTATCCATCCATTAGCTTCCGCCATAAAATCATGTAAAAAATTCGCACCCAATTTTGAATCCGAATCTGTTTTCAGCCTTTACTGATATCTAATACGGAGGTCCATCATTAAATCAGTAATAACTTTTGTTTCTAGACTTCAAATTAGGCATATAAGTACTTTTCAGATATCTACAGAAAATTTCCCAACCTCTAACGGCCCTTGATTTAATTATTTCAAATCAGAAGTTTGTGTTTTTGCGCTCCATAGTTTTAGAACAGATTTAACAGAAAGTTGAGATTTTCTCGATGCCACATCTTTCATCATATTGATCTAAAATTTGGTCGTGTACCATCTTTTGTGCTTCTGGTTGAGCAAAAAATATCAGAAAAATAAAATAAAAATAAAAAATTTGAAGATCATGAAGTCGAAAATTAACCTTTGCTGATTTTTTAAGTGCTAAACAGTTTGCTGCTTTCTGGAGCTTTATTGTTTGTGTTGTTGCTGCCCATTGATATCTTCATTCATATTCTTGTAACATCTAGATTTTTTATAAGATTGAGCCATCAGCTAGAACATAATACTTAGAACACTTATTTAATATTACTATTTGTTATAGAATTGTGTTCCACTAATCACTATTTCAGCCCTTCAAGCTCCACATACCCACCCCGGATCAGCACTGTATTTGACCCTACAATTATGAAATTATGACTTCTTGAATTAGTCTCTCATTTTCTAACTCTATGAATTTTAAGAACTAAGTGAGAGTTAAATTTTTGCTCTACGATCATCTCCCAATCATGATAGGTTCAGCACCATAAATACCAAAGAAGGGTGGTATGGTAAACTTAATCTTAGCGAAAGGTTCGTAAGCAACATGATTATCGTTACCTACCGTACCTTGGCGGTTATGGTAATGACAATCTCGAAATCCATAGCCATGTTGTGCTCTATAGTTGTCACCATCATCCTTAGAATTGTCCACATCATGAACTTCCTCCCTCCATGATGGTGGACATCTCTCTCGGGTTGTCAAACGAGTGATGAGATGATTGAATTGCTGGTTCATTGTCTGGAATTGCTGGTTCATCGTCTGGAATTGCTCATTCATCCTTTGACCGAACCTATTAAGAGTGTCATCAAGTTGAGTTTGTCTGACACAATCTACAAGGTCTTTAGGGGAATTGTCATCTCAGACTTATCACTTCCATCCATGGTTAGAAAACAAGAAAGAAGCAAAGCAGTGTATTATCCCTACGCTACTGTGAGATCTGTGGTGGAAGATCTGCAAAAGGAAATGTCTTACCAAGTTCTTACACAGTTCTTACCAAAGGCAAAGCAAAGGATGGTAGACTAGGTGGAAGGAGAAACCAAGAAGTCATGGCTCCACAATTGCAGGGTCGAATACTATATCGATCAGAGGTGGATATGTGGAGCTTGGTGGGCTGAAACAATTATTAGTGAAACACAATTCTAAAACATAAAAATTGAATTCCATATGAAGTCGTGGTGTCCATCATAAGTTCATGCTCTTCGGCAGACCAAATCTAGCTTGCGCGAATCTCCATCCTTTATCCTCGTTAGAAAGGTATGATATCCTCATTAGTTGCGTGCAATTAGCAAATAGTGAGTAGGAGGAGGAGGAACCCCGAGCTGCAGAGTTCAAGCAGGACCCTCTCAGGGACGCCAACAAAATCTCATTTTGTTTCCCTTTGATCATATTTATCCTATATTTTAAATACAAACCATAGTAGCCATTTTATTGCATTAAATGTTAGACCTGATTAGTTATAAAATAATTGTTTTAGTATGAGCCCAAGACTACTTAACTAAATTCTACATTCCTATTTTTCCATGCAAACCATAGGATATTCATCTCGGCTCAATATTTATGCCTGAATGATCACCTTCATTAGGTTAATGCTTAGGAGTTTGTTATCACTCAGTCGTCTATCCATTTATTTATTATGACTAGTTTTTTAAAAATAAAAGGTGTGTGTTCTTGGTGGTAATATGTGGGACATTTGATGGGAGATAATTATAGTGACTGACAATGAATATGACTATGAGCCGGGATGATTCTGTTGGATAAGCGCTAACTTTGTGGTAGGCTTGTTTTGGGAGAATAAACACTACCTTTGTGGTAGGTTTACGGTGGAGGTAATGATCTTCGCTCAATTATGGACCGAGTTGGGGAAACATCTTACCTAGTTATTTTTATGTGCCGCCACATGACCCTGCATGCGGCAAAGCTTAGCCTAATCCCCACCAACTAGTTCGTTAATCATCTGGATGCTGAGAACAATGGAAGTCCATGGAAAAAGTGCGAGTGGTGCAGACTTTGTGACCTAGTTTTAGGCATGACTTCAAGGTCAGAACTCCTGGCAAACATCCATGGGCGATTAGTCAGGATGATATTGTGATGGGTAATGGCTTCATGAGTTAGCACTACTAGTAATGGTTTGATGATGCGCTCAGTGTGCTGGTAATGTGTACAACCTCTGTAGAGTTAAATCTATTTGAATAGCTGAGTCCACAATCATGGACAGGATATGGTTCAGTCATAACAACTAGCATGGGATATTCCTTGGTGTATAAATTGTTTTTCCAGTATTAGGATCGGCATCTCATCGAAGGTTGACGTGGATGGGGTGTCTGACAATTTCAAAACTTGACCAACTTATACTTAATATAAAGTTTAAAACTTGTTTTACAAAATTAAACCCCAACATGTGTGAAAATTAGCTTTATGGCAACAATGATAACTATGGCCTAACCCTTACTATTGCCAAATGCATACATCTTCCCCTTGATAGTAGGGCAAGGGGTCAAGATCTACTGAGTACTTTTGTGAGGAAGACGAATAAGCTTTGGTCTTGCCCGCTCTCTACTTTGCCTGTGGTTTAGTGTTGCCGCTTAGTTGCTATCACTATGTGTTTGCCCTTAGATGTTGCTACCTAGCTCTGGTTGTAATCCCGTTATTTGTTTCTTGTATTTTCTGGTCATTTATTTCTCATCCACTACCCGATCGAAACATATGATATCACTTGTTGTAAGACTTGTTATACCAGTGATTGATCTAGGTACTAGTATAATAAAGTGTTTAGCACCGGGATTACCCGAGGCACTTCAAGAGGCCTTCCTCTTCTTTCTTTATGTTTTGTGTTTTTTCCCCTCTTCATTATTTTCTAGTATTTATTTTCAGTATTTGCTACTACTACCTAGGTAACTTGCATGGATATAGTTAATAAAAAACGACTCTACAATCCTAGGTCATCATAACAGGACTCAGTCACTAGGAAGCATGCACCAAAAGTCATTTACCTTGTCCATAATATGAGCTTGTATGAGTGTCTCTAGAGCGTGTAACTTGATTACATTGTCCATCTTTTGCCTGGTCAATGACCGTTTCACAATGGTGAAAACAGGGAAAGGGTAACTAATTAAATTGTGATCATGTTAGATATATTATCAAAAAATTGTGATCATGTGAGACTAGCAAAATAGAGAAGAACAAACTGCCATGAAACATAGAAGAACAAGCAAAACAAAAGAGTAATTGAACTTTCACGTAGCAGCCATAAAACATAGATTAGAACAATAAAAAAACACCTTAAAACTCATTCGTCTCAAAATGAGCACAGAGCCAAACCAATCGTCAACTAGATCATGAAGAGCATTTATTTTGTACAATCTAGTTGGATTTTATTCTACAACTGCTTATGTTTAACAATGAACAATATTACGTGTAGTGATTGCCACCTCAAGTACTTAAGGTCTCCCTTTTTAAAGTATTTTGATGTGGTGATGAATTGAGAAGCAATCAAACAACCATGAGTGCTGGTAAGCTATCATTACTCTCTGTATTCAGAGGCATATGCTGTAGTATGTAGCATAAAGACTCTGCATAGGCTTGCATACAAGTAGCATCCTGTAAGGGCTGGCTCCTTAACAGATGAGATGACAAATACGCCAGCTACGGGAAAGCCAAAAACCTACTCTCTCCATTCTCTAAATGATGTTGTTTAGGAAAGTATGATTTGTGTTGAGTGTCTCGTGAGGCACCAATGGTTTCTAATACTAATTCTACAGTCTAATAGTAGAGTATCTGATGAGGACATCACTTCTTTAGATACACGCAACACTCTTTTAGTTACTATTGACATTTCAATCACAAGAGATCATGTACGATAGTTGAACTTAGAGGTGAGTTGGTTCCTAAACCCTTGTTTACGTTCCTTTGAGAATAGATTGGTACCTAATGATTTCATCATGATTAGAAATATAACGACTAGATTTCTTACCTTTCGATAATATCTGATCTCTCGTACCTTTTCCAATCCCAGGAGGTTGGCAAGCATGGCTTCACAAGATATCAATTAAGAAACCATAACAGAAATATTAAGCAAGGTTAAAGATAGCTCCCTACTCGATGCCCTTGGCTAGGATCAAATCCTCCTCAACAAAGCAGCATCATGTTGAGAGTATTGAATCTCGCGTCGGTGCTCGTGATTCCCTCAATCCTTTGGTTCAGCCCCACCAATTGTCGGTTATAGTCATAGGGACCATAGGCCGAGGATCGACGATGCGTCTTCGTATGAGGAGGGAAATCGCTCGAACAGGATGAGAAGTCAGGCTTCCTCCAAGCTTCACCCAATGCCTCAGGCTAAGTTGATGTTCCTTCTCTATGATAATGAGATGGTTGGGTCCATCATTCTTGATCAGCTTCTTGTGTAAGCTTCATGACCTCCTAAAAGGTATGAATTGATTTTGATTATTGAATGAGCACCACAGGTAACAGTTGTGATTGTAGGTTCCATCCTGCAAATCTCTACAACATGGTTGGTTTCCTCGATGGATAACAAAGGACAATCCTAAGAAGAGGAGTTTCGAGCGTTGAAAGACCAAGGCTAAGGACCAGCTATACAGTCCATAGAAATGCCGATACTATTACGGGGGGTCAAGTCATTCGTTTCATGTCATGCAAGTGTTAGAGGGTGTGAATGCTCCTTAGTTACCTCAGAAAGCACTGAAGATGGCAGAGAAAGCTCAAGTTCAATTGAAGATGCAGTCACCGAACAGTCCAGTGAGCCCTGGAGGAGCTAGTCCAGAGAGAGGTACTCTCTGGAGTCGAGGTGGAGCAGTGACCAGACAGTCCGGTGAGCCAGAAGTTGAAGTCCAGAAGAAGTGTCTCTGGAAGTCCAAAAGAGAAGGTCACTAGATAGTCCAGTGAAGGTATGCACCAGACAGTTTGATGTCACATAGAAGTGTCACATGGAATAGATTCCAAAGAGGGTGTTTCCTTGGTCTGCGAGAAGACAAGTCATCGGATAGTCCAGTGGGAGGAGTCACCGGATAGTCCGGTGACTAGAAAAAGTAGTTAGCTTTATGACATTTAAACCATGGAGGGAGATGTTTTACTGTGTGCCTGAGGTCTGAATTGCTAGAGCAAACTTGTGAGAGGCCAAGGGACACTATCAAGAGAGCACAAGACAAGATTAGAGATCTTTAGTGCTAGTAGGAGAGTGTTACGGAGCATTCATACACTTCGAGAGCTTGCGGGGCCTGAGAGGAGTGATCTTTTTCTATTACTCTTGGTCTTAGCAGCCTAGACCAGCTAGGAGTCAGTGTTTGAGCTTTTGAGGAGATTGTGAAAATTTACGCCAACTTTGTACGCGGTTTCGGGTCCTCTACTCAAAAGGGACACTAAGAGTGAGTGCCCGAGCTTTGGAGGCTTGTCCTAGCGCTTGGGTGTCTTCACTTCGGAAGTCAAGCATACCCTTATGAGCATCGTTTCAAGAATAACAAGAGAAATCAAGATTCTAACAAGAGTAGTTCAACGAGGACTAGGGGAAGGTGCCTACCTTCGAAGACCTCAAAAAAATCATTGAGCGTTCTCTTAACTCTCTCTTTACTTTCCGCATTTGATATTGGTGAGTAGAGTTGCTAGGTTGCTTTGTGATTACTCTTGGTAGCTATCGTGCTAGTGCTTGTTTGTTGTCTTTACTTTTCACTAGCATTGTTAGGGGTCTTGACCTACTAGAATTGCATCGGATTGCTCCTATTTTGATCAAGTCTAATAGTTCAAGTTTGTAGCGAATTCAATCCTATAAGTCCACCGATTCAACCCCCCTTCTCAGTGTCTTTGGTCCTTTCAAGTGATATTAGAGCCAAGTGCTCATTTTGGGCTTCACCCCCTTGAGTAAGGATGCCGAACGGAGTGGATAGTCTGCCTGTGTTTGATGGGGATGATTACTCTTATTGGAAGCTCGCATGCAAGCCTATCTAGAGTCGATCGATGGGAAAGCGTGGCAAGTGACCCAAAATGCTACAAATGAGAATGAGAGACGATCCTTTCTTTGTCAAGTTTAATGCAAAGGCAAAGAACGCTATCTTTGGGTGCATTCTGAAATGTTTTCTAGAATTGATGCTTCTTGCACCGCTCATGAAATATGGTCTAAATTGCAAAATATACATGAGGGCTCCTCCGAGGCCAAGAAAGAGCATTACTATATTCTTAAGAACAATATGACTCTGTCACTATATTGCCTCATGAGAAAGCTAATGATGTCTACTCTCGTTTGCATGTAGTGGTTGAGGAGATCAACGCCTTGGGTCTCCAGAGCAAAATTGAAGATGTTGAGATCATGAGGAAGCTCTTAAGGTTGTTGCCGCCAAGCTACAATGCCATCATCACATGTCTCGTCGAAGCAAACTTGGCTACTCTTACCATGGAGAAAGAGCAAGAGGAAGTTCAAGAAGTTCTTCATCAAGGAGAAGAGCTAGAGCAAGAAGAAGAAGAAGTCCCTGCACAAAGCTTACATTGTTGGTGAGTGGCTCATTGATGATGATGATTCGGACTCTTCCTCTTTTAGTGAAGAAGAGCTTGTGAGTATTGCTATGATGAGCTCCACCAGTGAGCTACCACCACCTTCTATATGCTTGATGGTTCGAAGTTGTGAGGGCTATGTGGATGAAGATAATGATCTTAAGGAAGAATAGGAGGACTATGATGATGAGGATGATGGACCTAGCTACAATGATCTAGTCCTCTTTCTTGAGAAGGCCAACAAGACCAAGATTGAGGTTGTGGTCAAGGAACACGAAGTAGCGGTATTCTGAGTATGAGAGCTTGAGGGTGAGCTCAATCCCTTAAAGCACTCTCATGGTGTTCTACGTGAGTCTTATGAGTCTCTCAAGAAGAAGCATGTAGAGCTAAGTGAGAAGCATAAGGCATTGGTCCTCACCCATGAGGCTCTTGATCTTGACTCTCTCGTGAACTCTCCTAAATATTTAAATGGAGCTTCTACTTCTTGCAATCTAACCCTCTTCGAGGGGAGTCCTTCTTTTGAGCCATCTGTTTTGAAGAAATACACGAAGCTAAAGGAGGAAAGAGAGGCCATGATAGATGCTTTCGAGCGGCTCACTAAAGGAAGGCAAATTCAAAAGGAAATCCTAATCCGGAAACTTATCAATGACCACAACCACAAGGGCATAGGATCATATCCTTCCTCCCTCCATCAACATCATTGGCAACGAAGATGAGATCACTGCTTGGATAGTCCCATTCATAGCGGATGACTATTATTGTGAGAAGTCCCGCCGTGATGGACACCGCTCCAAGGATTGTCTCAAAGTGAGCGAGCCTAAGATTAAGCCTAATGCTAACCTTTTCTATAAAGATGTGCACTACAAAAGTTTTAGGGACAAGGATGGAAAGGTGAAGGCCAAGCCGCTCGGACCGCCAAATGACAAACGGACAATCAAGAAGATTTGGGTCCCCAAGGTGATCGTGGGCCGAGAGAGGAAGCCTAAACTCTTTTGGGTTCCCAAGAATAAGTGAAGAGACAAAGGTTGTGGACCGTGAAACAAACTGAAGATTCTAGAAGTCCACCACATGCGATCGAGCTTGAACACCAATCAACTCTTCATGGAGGTTTTCTCTTGTGCATAGTAGAGTAGATTTCTTTTTTTGTCTTGCACGGTAGATAGGACTCCTTCATGGACTAAAAATTTGCACTATCATGCATCATGTGTAAAACAATAAAAGTAAAGAACAAAAAAAATTAGTCAACGCCTAACCATCTTGAGATATCCATAAGCATGGGGAAGAGCTTGAGAAGGTGGTTTGGCTTTCTCAAAGCAAAGCGGTGGGCTTATGGTGAACAAGCTTGAGATGGGCCAAACTTGGCATTGAATAGGTTTCCTTATGCAATGTCCTTAAATTTGCTTGCATCTACATAGCACGTTTTCAATTTCTTGCATTTAGCTAGCTTGTTGAGCATGCATTGCATATGGGAACCACGGAGGAGGCGTTATCCACGGAGAAAGTGACTACATTGCTCATATAGATTCACACACACCTAGAAGAGATAACTAAAGCAATTATGCGCTTCATGCCATTGAACCTTGTGTCTAACGCTCTCTAAGACTTACACTCACGCGGACCGTGAACATGGGTTCATACATTCCCTTTTTGCACCTTCTCGCTTTGGTTTTATCATTTGATCTTATTGCGAATTGCAAAAACTAAATACCCTTTGAGGGTTATCTATTTGCAACAGAGTGTTTGAGAGTTCCCTTTCTAGAAAAGTGTGATGTTTATTTGGTTCTTCCATGAGGACACTTGAATTATAGAAAGAAATTTCTTGATTATGCAATTCTTTGAGGTCACCGGACATTTCAGCGCCTTCATCGGACAGTCTGGTGACTGTATATTTGTGATCAATCATTTTACAGAATCGGATAGACATTGGACAATCTAATGGGTTCACCAGATAGTCCGGTGGCTGGAAGATGAAGCGAGTGCATCTCTGGAATTGACTCTCGGCAGACACCGGACAGTCTGAACTTTTTAAGTCACCTAACAATATCATGGACCGGAAAGTCCGGTGAGTCTGTTTGACAGCAAAATCTCAGCCATCCATTTCATTTGATTTTAATCCAGGCTGTTGATTATTTTTAAAACCGACCGCACGTGGGAATTTTACTTTTCAATCCAAACCCATGCGCCTTGTCGTCATTGCTGCCGACCTTCGCCGTCGCCACGCCGCCGTGTGTCGCCTCGCACCTGCGTGCAACCTGGAGCCTCCACCGCGCCAGTACTTGTCGGCCTCCGCGCTCGCGTGTCGCTGCTCGCCGCACTTCTTGCACTGCCCTGTCCTGTGTGCGCGCCCCGTCGTGCCCTAGCCTGTGTCGCCTCAACCGAATGCCGCCTCTCACCGTGCCTTGCGCCGCCGCCTTGTCGGGCTCCACCGCTGCCGTGCGTGCCGTCCAAGCCGTCCAAGCTCCAAATCCACGCTGTCGTGCTCGTCATCGCATTTGCTTTTTGAATTGTCTAAAACCCTCAATATGGTTTTTGCATGAGGCAATCAGACATGGTTCCGGCATTCTTTTTTATGGTTTCTGACTATGCCACCTGGGTATCATCTCTATCTCATGCCATTTCATCGAAAATGCCCGGCATGCCCTAGAGTTAATTAATTGAAAAAGATTGGTATAATTGGTAAAAGTTCCATCTTTTATTGGCAATTGACGTGATTATTTGACATTTCTCATACTTAGTGCCATATTGAAGTTATCTCTTGTGTATTTTTATATGGCATTGAGTTCTCCTGTCGCTAGTGTCACAATTTGGAAGCATTGCTTTTATCTGAATGTGGCATTAGTCTATCGATATCACAGTTGATCTTCTGTGCTTTATTTCATCGGTGATACGTCCTTGTTCCACCGCTAGGATATCTATGTGTGTCACTTACCTACGTTGCATACAACCTATATTTATTCCTATGTGATGCAATGACAGTTTTTGGCAGTGGTTCAGGACAGCGAACAACGGAAGTTTCAGTGTTCTCAACTGCAGTCAAGATATTATCTTGGATGGGGCTCTTAACCCTATATTTTGTGATCAGCTGGTCAGTTGAGCTTTACTGATAGTATTCTCTTGACAGTTGACAATATGGGTCGTCAGAGGGCTTCTGCAGAGGAGAAGAGGAAGGGCAAGGCCGTAGAGCCCGAGAAGAAGAAGAAGCAGAGGATAGTTGATCCAGAGTGGGATCAAGCACTAGTAGCAGCAGTGGTGTATGTATCTTCACACAGGTGTCACACCCCAAATTTCCCAATTTGGGGATGTGAACTTTTCTTCACCAAAATAAAGTAAAATTTTGAATTATTTAAATAATTTTAATTATTATTGGGTTGTTCTCAATTTTAAAAGTATTCAAAATTTCCTTGAAAATAAAGTTTTAAATGTTTTTGTCTAATATTATCTTACTTTAATAAAATGATTTTGTATTTATCTTAAAACCAATCTTATTTGATAAAAATAATAATAAAGAGGTCTTTTCCCTAAATTTGATTTTTGAAAATGTCTTTAAAACATAATTTTATTGTGAACTTTGATTCTAGTTGGAAACTTTCAAATGAAGTAAAATGAATCTATCTCAAATTATTTCAATGTTTTGGAAATAATCTTGTAAAATGATTTTTGGTATTTAGAAGCAAGTTTTATTTGATTCACAAAAAAAAGTGGGTGCTTTCTCACAATTTTAATTTTCGACAAAATATCTTGAAAGTATGATTTTTATTATAAAATCTTGTTTTATTTGAAAAGGTTTCAATGAACGTTTGAAATTAATTTATCTCAAATACTTTCAAATATATTCTTCTATTGTTTCAAAATAAAATAATTGGATAAAATAAATTATAACCAATGAAATAAACAAAAGGAAAGAAAAGAGGTTTTCCTGAATTTTGGATTCTAGAAACAGATGTCTTAAAATATGTTTTTATTTGAAATGGTTCAAATAAAGTGAAATGCATTTATCCCAAAATATTTCAAATTAATCCTCTCATTTTCCAATAATCTAATTATAATAATAATAAAGAATTAAAAGTGAATAAGAAAAGAAGTAGAAAGGAAATAAGAAAAAGAAAAGAATAAAAAAAATCCCCGCGGCCCACCTAGCCCACTGCAGCCCAAGCCCAGCCATGACCCCCTTCTCATTCCCTCGCTCTGACCGACACCGTGGCCCCGCTTGTCATCCCCTTCCTCCAGCCGCCTTCGCAACAGCCGCGCGGGCCACCCCCAATTTTGTTTTTCCAATCTCTGCAGGATTCCTCCTCTAATCGCGTGCCACGACTTACTCGAGTCGTCCGCACCTATATCCCCAAAAATCCCCCACGAACCGCGCCGCTCGGCTCTCTCTCTCCTCGACAAAACCCGAAACCCTTGCCGCCTGTCACGCCGCCCCTTGGAACCGTCTCGGCCACCACCGACCTCGTGCCGGCCTTCCCTGCTCCCCGCCGCCCCTGCCCAGCTGATTTTCGCCCCCAGCCGGTTCTTGGACGTTGCCCTCGCCACCGTCGAAGATCGCCACCTGCACGTCGCCATCGCGCCCCCATCTCCTGCGTCCCCCGACCTCGCTCGAGCTCATGGTGAGAATTCCCACCTTGTCCTCTCTATTTCCCCTTATTTTCATCGAGAACCCGCCACTAGAGCACCAAGGACCGAGCTCACCCAATTAATCTTGAAATCAAAAGCCTAGATCTATGCCACGTCACCCAATTAACCTCATCTATCCGATTCAAATCCAAAGGTCAGCTAATCCACGGGTTTCTTTCAATCCAATCCATCTGATCTAGATCCGACGTCCCAAATTAATCCATGAGTTTCCAATAACAAAACAAATACTCAACAAACTCCTAAAATATCTCTTTCCCTTTATATTCCCCACCATTCTCTCAACTCCCCACGTCCTCCTCCAACCCCCCCTCTCATATTTCTCTCTTCTGAGCTGATTGCGACCAGCCACCCTGGCTCTGATTTTGATCGACATTCTCAAAGATCTTCCCAACCAAATTGCACCAAATTTTGTCAGCAGGTGCACCTTGATGTCCTCTACAACATATCCAAAAATCATAACCATTGGAGTTCGGTAGCTTTTGACATCTACATCGCAATGACTGCTGCTCCCTAATCTAGATCTATTCAGCGCGTGGATCGTAAATCTCTTCCTTGTTTTTCTCAATTTCGGCCATCCCCTTGATGAAACTCATATACCATGTTGTGTTTCAGAAAGTCCCCTTTTTAACCCCCAAAGGATTTGCCAAGATTCCACACGGTTCCACCAGGAACGTGATTTCCTCATCAACTACCGCTGCAGAACAAATACCAGATCCAATTCATCGATCTGCTTTTCAGGTTAAATCTAGTTCAAGATATCATGTCTCCATCGTGTTTCAAAAAATTTCACATGTTTCTGTTCAAACACTTTCTTGAATCTTGCAGTCAATCATTAGGAACGCGCATGTCTTCGCAATGTTGTTTGTGCGCATCCAAACGTGTTGTCTCCGTTCATCATTTGTTATCATCTAATACCTTGAAGTTTCCATGTTGTAGTATAATCCTTTGTGAGTCCCTCAACCTTGTTATCACTCCGTAATGACCTTTCAAAATTGCATATGATTCTTAGTTTTGGTTGCTTGATTATTTAGTTGTCGGTGCTTAGACGAATACGCTTCGGATCTGCTTGCGATGACTTCAAGAATTAGAACTCCAAGATCATTGAGCAGCAACACAATTACAAAGGCAAGTGTCCTTGACCATCTTGTGTCTATTTTATAAAATCTCTATCTTATAGATTGCATGCTTGTGTCAAATTGAATGCGCACCTAGTATTAGGAATTCAACTAGTTTTCTTATTATGCCTTGTCGCCCTAGTTTACCTTTTTGTTGAGTAGATTATATGCTTAGCTTGTTGTTGTTGGGATGGGTGATATTAACTTGAACTATTGTCATACTTGTTTCATGAGGATTAACGGGTGATTTAATAGTAACTTGGAGATTGGTGATTTGGGAGATATGGTTGGTGTAGGGCTGTGTGCGGGGTTACTAGCACTGGCCTTTGGTATGTTATCTTTCCAAATCTAAAGACCAGTTTGTGGAGCGACCACCCATGTGTTCCTGGACAGTCAAGATGCCAAGAATGGGCGCGGCTTGGCGTAGTAAGTGATGAAAACCAGTTCTGTGCGTGCCAAACGGTGGAGCGAAGAAAGCAGGTTACGTCTAGATCCGCTTGGAGAGAGATGTGTGAGGAAGGGAGGGTTACTCTCAGGAACTATTCGGCACAAGAGGGGACCTCTCGGGTTTTCGGTTAGTGCCCGATGGGTGAAACCTTAGTGGGCACATACAAGCTGGTGGAAGTCATGGAAAAGCTTTGAAGTGATCTCTTGGCCCTCCCACCAAAGGAAGTGTGCGAGTGCTCGGCCAGCACAGGCGTAATGGAGATTCTTTAGTCCACCTGGAAACAGGGGATGAAATCACTTCTTGTGAGGAATTGTGTACAACCTTTGCAGAGTTAAAACTGTCATGATAGCCGTGCTCACGGTCACGAGCCTTGCAGAGTTAAAACTGAGCCTTGTTTGTTACCATATGTCATATTTTCTCACACTTGCTGAGTACATCTCGTACTCAACCTTACCTTTATCAATGTTGCTCAGTAGAAAGCAAAGTTTAAGAGGACGTTGAAGACATAAGGGTGGAAGTTTAGGTTTGCTGTCTCTCCGGTCGACTGCCTGTGGAAGCTGCGCTACGCTTGGTTTTCTTTTCCGCTGCAATTCGGTAATCGTTTTAATTCTCTTTATTCGTGACATTGTTCTATTTTACCATTAATGCTATCACTTTATGTGTGAAACTTGATTCTTGGGCACACATAAAAGGTCACTTGGTTTTAGCCTTAAAACCAGGTGTGACAACAGGAGGAGTGGAGCTTTTACGATAGCTGGTGCAGAGAGCCAGAGGGAGCTGAGGAGGTCGGCCTGTCAGAGAGTGGCAACTGCCTCCTTGGTAGCAGAGGTGTAGCCGCGGAGAGCTCCTACCAGTAGGCAGTCGAGAACCGTGAAGGGAGCCTAGAGAGAGTCACAGCCGAGGTCACAGAGGTGCCCTCACTCGAGGACTGGGGTCTGCAGTGTTTGCACATCTAGAGTCAAGAGAGCTCACCGGGCCATTGCCAAGATTGCTGAGGCGGAGGTTGACCTGTTGAAGGTGAAGGGCCTAGCCATGAAGGCCAAGAGGATTTCACTGTTTTGGTTCCCGCAGAGCAACATGCAGATGCTGGTTGGTTCTGGACCATACTTCAGTGGAGGATATATAATGCAATCAGGAGACAGCTTGCCACTAAAGGCATGAGCTTAGTGTTTGCTACTCACCGCCACTGTTCATTTGAGGCACTGAGCTAAGGAGCTGAGACAAATATGGAGGAGCACATTGCATATTTGACTGGTCTGACAGAGCTAGTCACCCAGCCCCTGAGATATAGTAAGGAGGTGGTACTTAAGTTCTTTGCCTCCCTGTGGATCTCCCCTGACCGCTCACAGTTTTGGTTCATCTACAAAGGGAAGCCACACCAGTTTGAGCGATTCGATGTCATTCTGCTATGAAGTTTCCTTCTTCTAAGACACGGATCCACGCACTGGCCCATATGGATTTCTTGCCACCTTATAGGACTTTTGGAGAGATGGAGCCTAGTGACGAGAGGATGAGCATTGCTTACCCGCCACCATAAGGGGAGCACTACTCGAGGCACCCTCTAAGGCTTACACACGAGGCTCGTGTATTGAGAGGGTTGCTGGGCAGGACGCTAGCCTCGAGAGCTGGCTACAGAGAGAGGGTGATCATTCTACACCTGTGGCTGCTTTGCTTTTTGTTGAGGCATGAGGTGTTTGATTTGACTGATCTATTGCTAGCACAAATGGAGGATGTCATATATGAGGGTATA
Source organism: Zoysia pacifica (assembly GCA_001602315.1). Classification (NCBI taxonomy): domain Eukaryota; kingdom Viridiplantae; phylum Streptophyta; class Magnoliopsida; order Poales; family Poaceae; genus Zoysia; species Zoysia pacifica. The sequence continues at coordinate 201,295 of BCLH01000249.1, forward strand.
GGTGCTCGCCAGTTACCATTTGACCCTTACATTTGTCTGTTGCTGAGGAGAGTTGGAGTGTTCACTGAGGCAGAGTACGCTGACTTGCCAGAGATCACAACTGTTTTAAGTCCAGGCGAGCCGTCTGACTCGAGAGTTCTTAAAGTGTCAGCTTCACAGAGCACAACTCGAGGAGAGGAGACCACAACCCCTGATGAGTTTGAGCTTGAGACTGAGGCTCTAGAGGAGCACAACAAGGGGTTGGGAGAGCTGAGGCTCTAGGTCAGGTCGAGACTCCTACCCTGCACTAGCCGCTAGATTGGATGCTATTCAGGCAGATTAGGTTGAGCAAAGGAGATATAGATAGGAGCAGGATGAGAGGATTCGACGAGAGAGGGCCGAGTTCGAGGAGAGGATCCCATTTGAGCGCCTCCAGATTGAGGAGAGGCTCCAGATGGAATGAGAGCTTGCAGAGGACAAGAGACGGTAGGACAGGGAGTTCCATGAGCGGTCGCAACGCACTCAGTTGGAGATGGCAGCGGTCATATCTTATATGTCAGTCGGATTTGGAGCGATTGCATTTTACCTCTAGGGGATCACTATGCCACCATTGCCTGCTTTTCTGACTACCACGCTACTGGGTCCCCTGCCCTCGCAGCTACAGCCGACAGCTCCTCAGCCATAGTACTCATCGGTGCCAGCTTTCATAACACAGCGTCAGCAGCAGCCCAACTACAATACCCTACTCTCAGCTCCATTATTACAGTTTGCACCCTTTGGAGCAGCCTTCTCTCCTGTTTTTGAGTTCTCTATGTCGCCATTACTTGTGTCAACTGAGCTCAGAGTTTCAGTGCCAGCATTAGAGACAGGGACAACAGTGGGTCGTTCTCCGCTTGCCCCGAGAGTTCTTTCCTTCGAAGCTACCACTACTGAGTCAGTTTTGTCAGAGCCGCCGCTAGCGGTTTCAGAGGCAGAGCCCATAGCCACCACAGCTGAGCAGCCCAGTTTTTTAGATGCATCTATCTTGATTGAGGCCAAATATTCTACAGAGGAGGCACCTCAGGCCCCTGCCAGCGCAGATCAGCCAGCTTTAGTTGATGGCAAGGAGCCTTCCCTGACGTCTTCTTTCGGCTTGAGTGCGTTCGATGACCCAGTGCATCCAGGAGATGAGTCAACAGCAACATCAGAGCCAGCAGCAGAGGAGCAGCCACCTGCAGTCCCTGCACCTGACCCTCTAGCCGCACCTTCAGAGGATTAGATTCTCCTTTGGTCTAGAGTGTCGAGAGTGTAACGGGTGGTTGCAACGCTTTTGATTGGCTAGCTGTCTAGGAGGAGGCTATGGATGGGTAGATAGGGCTCTGGATCTTTTGTTTGGCGGATTTCATTGGCTCTTCTGTGATATTTTGATGAGCTAGTGTTCGATTTGATCTTTTAGCTCACTAAGATTCACTTGGTTTCTGGTCTAACCCTTGTGATTTATTGTGTATGATTCCCTTAGTTGTGATTGTCTTGCAGGTTCTCTAGTGCGATTGCGCTTCCTATTATATCTATGGTGCACTAACTCCTGTCTTTCCAGCATCTCTCTTCTCCTTATTCTTCCTCGATACCATCTTTTTGTATGATTAGATGACAAAGGAGAAGAGAGAGTCCTCACAACAAGAGAGAGATCATTTCCAAGGAAGACAAAGTGTGAGAACTCATGCAAATTTCTAGGGGGTTCATCAAGGTAAGGGTTAAGTACTTCTTCGAGATGTGTTTCATTCTTTATTTCATATCATCTCATTTGAATTTTGGTTGTGAGTACTATGGTTGTCATCAATCACCAAAAGGGAGAGATTGTAAGCTTCATTACCTCCTAAAAGATATGAATTGATTTTGGTAAATGAATGAACACCATATGTAACAGTTGTGATTGTAGGTTCCACCCGGCAAATCTGTACAACATGGTGGGTTTCTTCGATGGATGATAAAGGACGATCCTAAGAAGAGGAGTTCTAGGCGTTGGAAGGCTAAGGACTAGCTAGAGGGTACATAGGAACATTGGTACTATTAAAGGGGGTCAAGTCTTTCATCTCATATAATACAAGTATTAGAGAGTGTGAATGCTCTTTAATTACCTCAGAAAGCACTGAAGATGGCAGTGGAAGCGAAGTCGAAGACCGAAGCTCAAGTCCAGCTGAAGATGCAGTCACAAGATAGTCTGGTTAGCCCTAGAGGAGCCTATCCAGAGAGAGGTACTCTTTGGAGTCGAGGTGGAACACTCACTAGACAATCTGGTAGTGCAGTGGCCAGATAGTTCAGTGAGCCAGAAGCTGAAGTCCAGAAGAGATGTCTCTGAAAGTCCAAAAGAGAAAGTCACCGAAGAGTCCGGTGAAGGTATACACCGGACAGTCCGGTGTCACATGGAATAGATTCCAAAGAGAATGTTTCCCTAGTCTGCGAGAAGACAAGTCACAGGACAGTCCGGTGGAAGCAGTCATCAGACAGTCTAGTGATTGGAAAAGCAGTCAGCTTTATGGTATCACGTTCCAACAGTTGTTTCTAGGCTTGGAGCCTATTTAAACCGTGGAGAGAGACGTTTTGCTATGTGCCTGAGGTCTGAATTGCTGGAGCAAACTTGTGAGAGGCCAAGGGACACCATCAACAGAGCACAAGACAAGATCGGTAGGGAGCATTCATACACTTTTAGAGCTTGTGGGGCTTGAGAGGAGTGATCTTTGCCTATTACTCTTAGTCTTGGCAGCCTAGACCGGCTACGAGTCGGTGTTTGAGCTTTCAAAGAGATTGTGGAAGACAACACTAAGTTTGTATGCGGTTTCGGGTCTCCGCTTGAAAGGGACACTTAGAGGGAGCACCTAAGCCTTAGAGGCCTGCTCTAGCGCTTGGATATTGTGTACGACATCCGGGCCGACGGTGTCTTCACTCTGGGAGTGAAGCATACCTTGTGAACGTCGTTCCAAGAACGACGGGAGTAACCAAGGCTCCGACTACAGTGGTTCAACGAGAAATAGGGGAAGGTGCCTACCTTGTGAGACCTTGAGAACAATCGCTGAGCATTCTCTTAACTCTCTCTTTACATTCCGCATTTCATATTGTTGAGTAGAGTTGCAAGGTTGCTTTGTGATTACTCTTGGTGGCGATCGTGTTAGTGCTTGCTTGTAGTCTTTACTTTCCACTAGCATTGTTAGAGGTCTTGGCCTACTAGAATTGCATAGGATTGCTTTTGTTTTGATTGAGTCTCATAGTTTAAGTTTGTAGCGAATTCAAACCTATAAGTCCACCGATTCAATACGCCCCTTCTTGATGTCGTTGATCCTTTCATCTTGTCAACCTGGATGAACTAGAACTCGTTCAAGCCGGATCAATAGGATCCAAAACAAAGGTTAACTTATGGCAAATTTACAAACCAAAATTCGGGTTTAGCAACTCAATTCTGTTCGTATATCCAAGGAAATAAAAGACAAGGTTTCCAGTAGGACTATATTTTAGCGTGTGCCCATGTACAAGGAAATTCCAAGAGAAAACTGCGGGACTCATTTAGACCAATAACATGCCCAAATTCTAGAGCCTTGTATGTGAGAATTTAATTCTATGACCGGGGCAAAAAGAAATTTCAATTCATCCGTGCAAACAATCCTAAGATCCTCTATGGGAAACAAGTTATGGCTGGCCATTTATGCATTTATCGAAGCATGGGGTGATGAATATCATTATTGCGCGTCTTTCTAAGCATCATCTCTAGCGGTTATTTCTAGCCAAAATGCATTCCTATTGAATTCAATAGTAACAAGATCAAGATCTGTGACACATTTAGGACTAAAACCGAGGAGTCGATTCAAGTCTCAACAAAGAACTTTATAGATCTTTCTGGAAAGACAGAAGAGATCCTGTTGCAATCCTTCGCAAGAGCGTAAATGAATCTGATGGTCAATGTAACGCCCAAAATTTAAACATTTTCAAATATTAAAATTTTGAATTCTTTAATTGCATTTCATAATTTAGTATAGAATAAAATTCGTTTTCCAAATAAAATGCTAGGTTGCATCTCATGTCATTGCATTGCATTTAATTAGTGTTCCAATAATTATTGCATTAAAAAATTTATTTAATAAAGCTAACAAGGACTTAAAGAAAACAAGAAAAGAAATTAAAGAAATAAAAAGGAAACCCCAAAACCCCCTGGGCCTTTTCCCCTTTCTCCTTCTCCCCCTCACCCCGCGCAGCCCAAGTCTCCAGCCGGCCCAGCGCGCCCTCCTTTCCAGCCCCCTCGGCCCAGCCGTCCTCTCCCTTTCTCTCTCCTTGCCAGGCGGGCCCCACCCATCATCTCACTCCTCCAACTGTTTCCCCCGACCTCCCCCTTCGTCAGCATGTGCCGCCCCTCACTGCCCGGAAGTCTGCGGGAATTGGACCCCAACCGCGCCCCCACAACTCCCCCGACTTGGCCGCCCCTACCCCCTACAAAAACCGGCCGTCCGGCCCTCTCTCTCTCTACCCCACATCCGAACACTCGCCTCTGCCATCGCGCCGTGCCAAGGAACTACTCCAACCCGCGCCGACCTAGTGTTGGCGTCGCCCAAGCCACTCTCTGTCTCTGCGCGGCCTCTTCGCATCGAGCGCCGCCACCCGGAGCCACCCCACGACGTCATTGAAGTTCCAACCGCCGACGAACACTAGGTGAGAACCCCCTCGTCCTCATCGTCATTTTAAGCCCAAGGCAGTCAAGAATCGTGCCCCGATGGGCCCGAGCGAGTTCATTGGAGCCGACCGGCCAGGCTGCCGCCCCGCCCCGAGCGCGGGCCGCCCTTGTCGTCCGATCCAGATCGAACGATTTAGATTAAACCGAGCCTCCCCTTTTGATTTAATTAAATCCTAGCCATTAGATCAAAATCCGAGGGTCCAGATGATGCCACGTCAACCACTTAGTTAGATTTGCCATTTTGAAATAAAGGGCCCTGATTTATCCAAGATTTTCCATATAAAAATAAATCAAACACATTACAGCATCAGTATGATGTCACGCTAACATCAGCAGACCCAATTAATAAAGAAATTAATTATAAATTAGGATAATTAATTTTTGATTAATCTGATAATTAATAAATATAATTAATAATTTTATTAATCTAGAAAATAAACATAGTTATTATTTAATAATAATTAATTATGTCAATTTTATAGAAAAGCACTATACTATTATTTAATTACAAAACAGTCCATGCCTTATGACAAATTTATATTTTAGCCCTTGAACTTTTTTTAATTATTTTTTATACCTTAATTAATTTTCTAAATTATAGATAGGTCCTTAGAACTTAATTATGAATTAGAGATTAGGCGCTAAACCTTATAAGTGCTATAACTTTTAAACTGTAACTCCGATTTTAGTGAATTTTATACCAAAATGATCGTATCAAAATAACCTATGTATTCATGGCATAATCATACTAGTCTTGCTCTGGTTTGTTGCATTTGATTGATTGTTTATGCTTTCATGCTTTAGGCGACTTCATCTCGGACCTGCAGTATAGGGACTTCCAGCAGCAAGACTTCGAAATCATCTAGTACTATACCTAGGAGCAGTAAGACAAGTGTCCTTGACCATCCTGTGCTTACTTTACAAAACATCTATCTTGTAGATTGCATGCTTGTGTCAAATTGATTGCGTATCTATTGTTATGATTACCGGTCTTTCTTTATTATACCTTGTAGCACTAGTTTACCTTTTGTTGGGTAGATTACAAGCTTAGCTTGCTGTTGTCGAAATGGGTGATATTAATTTGATTTACGATCATACTTACTTCATGAGGATTAATGGCTTAATTGATAGCAACATGGATATTAGTGATTTGGGTGATATGGTTGGTGTAGCGCAGTGTGCGAGGTTACTGGCACTGTCCCTTGATTTGTTATCATCCCAAATCTTAGGACCGGTTCGTGGAGTGGCCACCCATGTGCAACCGTACAACCACGAGCCAAATATGGGTACAGAAGACCAGTTATGTGTGTGCCAGCTGGTGGATCTGGGAAAGCCGGTTAGGCCTGGATCCACCTAGAGCAAGATGTGCAGGGAAGGGAGGGGTACTCCTGGGAACCATCTGGCACAAGAGGGGGGCTTTCTCAGGTTATAGTTAGTGCCTGAGTAGGTGAAACCTCAGTGGACTCGTACAATCTAGAGGAAGCCATGGAAAATCCTTAAAGTGATTTTTTGGCCTTCACACCAAAGGAAGTGTGTGAGTGCGAAGCTGGCACGGGCGGAATGGAGATTCTTTAGTCCACCTAAAAATAGGGAATGAAATCACTTCTCGTGAGGAATGTGTACAACCTCTGCAGAGTTAAAACTGTCATGACAGTCGTGTTCATGGTCACGACATTACATGGCCCTCACATGATTAGTGGGGTTTTGGTATGGTTTGGTTGATGATCACAGTGGGAGACTATGATTGATTCTTATGTTGGTGCTAGAGCCGGATAGGGTGTAGGTATGTTGGATCATAGGTGCGATGTCTATCACTTAGTAAATTGGTGCTTAATAGGAAGTGTGTTTCTATTGTGTGCTTTTATGCAAAAGAACCCTATATTGCCTTTGCCTTGTTTGTTGCTACATGTCATCTTTTTTCACACTTGCTGAGTACATTCGGTACTCAATCTTGCCTTTATATATGCTGCTCAGTAGAAGAAGATGTCTGGGAGAACGTTGAAGATCTTGGAGTTGAAGGCTAGGTGAGCTACCTCTTTGGTCAACTGTCTATGGAAGTCCAAGTCGTTTTTAGTTGTTTTCCGTTGGTTTGTATTAATTTCTAAGACTCTTAGTCATTATTGTAATAGATTAATTTCAGTGTATTTGAGACATTGTTCAGTTACCATTAATAAAGTCACTTTATGTGTGAAACTTGATTTCTGGGCACACATAAAGGGTAACTTGGTTTTAGTCTTAAAACCAGGTGTGACAGGTAGAAGGAGCCTACTTCATCCACTGGCACGAACTTATGCCATCCCATTGCCTTCCAAATTGAAGCAAATTCAGTGTCAATACCTATTTTCCCTTGTAGCTCTGGATCATACGCTAGCGTAGGAGCGCAGAACCAGTTACTGATCATGTTGTAGGCTTCACGTTTGCGGATGTCAATGAGGTCAAGGTCATTGTCCGTATAGAGTGTGATAAGGTTGCCTTCCATGGCCAGAGACCATGGAGCCCCTTAGGCTTGGTTTGAACTTTTGCTTCCCTTGCTTCATTAATGGAGCGCCCTCTTGAGACGGTTCATCCTTGTACAAAGGTAAGTACCACAAGCACTTGGGCGGGGAAGAATGAATGAGTTGGTGACCGCCTAAGTGTGAGGCAAGAGTACCACAAGTACATCTCTAAGGATCCTTGCAAAGATGCAAAAATTGAAGACTCCTCTTATGAACTCAAGGTTGTAACAACCCAATTTGAATTTATATTTGAATTAATGGATTTCCAATGAAATTCATTTAAATTTGATTTTTTTTGGGTTGTTGGAGCTAAGCCTACTTGCTAGCGGCCCAAGTGGTAGCCAGCCCAGCTGTGCCACCAAGGCACTGAGGGCCTTATTTCCCATTTGCCCCTCCCTCTCATGTGAACCTTTCTCTTTCTCACGTGAGCTGTGGCAGGATGCCCCAACTGAAATCGCAGGCTGGCAGGGACTCACACGTGCCCACCAACCCCGCCCTCTGCGACGTGGATCGATCTCGTGACTTGCCCCTCGGCCAAGGTGGTCAAGAACAGCTCAATCAGGCACGCTAAAGTCGCTGCGCGGACATCAAGTAGGGGTCCAATTTGTTAGATCCTCAACTCTCGCTAACCATCTGCAAGCACCGGCGCACATCGTCCACGCCAAATGATCCTCCGTTGCTCACAGCTACACTCAGTCAGGATCTCAACTGTATTGCATGTACTCACTAGCTCACGTGACAACGTCGCTGTACCACTCATGTGTGATGTATACTGCCTACATATAGGCCCCCGTTGTGATCAATACAAAGTGTGCTCAGTGTTTATCACATTCTACTTCGCTTACATAGTAGCAGAGGACTCGTCCTGAGACCTGTCTCTCCCTTCTCCATGAGTGATACTCTCAGCGCCGTCGCATCTTCAACGAACGCCGCCCTCCACAGCCCCTCTGCTGCAGTGCATGGACCGTCCCCGACGCATGGCGCTCCTTCCTCCACCCGACCCTTCCACAGCCACTTCATCTTCCGTAGGCATTCCTCTCACCCAAGCGATTCACAGTGTGAACATCAACTCCTTGGTCCCCTAAACTCTTGAACAACTATACCAAATCGTGCACACTTTTCCTCATCGTCCTTGGTCGCTTCAACCTGCGCGATCATGTTGAGGTTGCTGAACCTCAACATGGCAATCCTGAATGGGCCCAGCAAAATCTCACGGTTTTGACATGGATCTACAATACCATCTCTGAGCACCTTCTTGATATGATGATGAAACTGAAGGATCTGACAGCCAACACTGTCTAGCGCGAGCTGGACAAGCATTTCACCGGCAACAAGGCCAGTCATGCCGTCACCATCGAAGCTGAGTTCCATGGTTTTGTCCAAGGTGAGTTATCTGCCAATGAATACTGTCACCATCTGCAGCAAATGGCAAATGCCCTCGACGACGGTGATCAACCGGTCAGTGATCAGGTGCTTGTACATCAACTGATTCGCGGCCTTAGTCCGAAGTACACTGTTCTGCATACATTGCTGCCTCTAATCCCCAAGTTCCCCACCTTCATGGAGGCACGTGATCTTCTCATCCGTGATGAGTGGTCCCATGCTGAGGCCTCCAAGACGTCGACTGAAACGGCACTGACAGCCACCGGTGTGCCGCCCTCCCCTGCCAAGCATGAACCTCCTCATCAGGATTCGGCTGCTCGAACCAACACTGGCGGAAATGATCACGGCCGTGGCCATGGCGGTCGTGGTCGCGGTGGTCGCCACAACATCTACACCAGACGCGGCAATCAACAATCTCAGCACGGCTGGGGTTCCAACAGTCCTACGTGGCCCATGCCATGGGGTTACCCCTGGCACGTGCCCTGTACTGGCGCTACTGGACCTGGCGTCCTTGGCTCACATCCCCCATCCCTTGGAGGTGGTCAGGCATACTCCATGATGGCACCACCGACCACAGCGTTGCGGCCGGGACCTTCTTTGGCCCTTGATCTGTCCGGCCTGCTTCATGCTCTGCACGCGGCATCTGTGCAGCAACAGTATAGTGACGGCACTGATTGGTACATGGATTCCGGTGCATCATCTCATATGACAGGAGATGATGGTAACTTGCACAAGTATTTTTCTTCATCACTTCATCCTAATTCCTCACATGTTATTGTTGGCAATGGTTCTTCTCAGCCTGTACGTTGTTCTGGACTCTCTACTCTCTCTGCACCCACTGCCACATTTTCTCTTCGCAATGTTATCCACACACCAAACATTGTTCAGAATCTCATATCTGTGCGCAAATTCACTCGTGACAATTTATGTTATGTGGAATTTGATCCTTTCGGTTTCTCTGTGAAGGATCTTCTCACCAGGCCGAGCTCCTGAGAACCAACAGTGATGGCGACCGTATCCCTTCTTTGGTGCTAATAAGAAGCAGTGCTCCGCGGCACTCACAGCTACCACTTCTTCTACTGATCTTTGGCACCGGCGGCTTGGACACCCAGCAAATAAATCCTTGTCGCATTTGATTTCTAGTCATTTTGTTCCATGCATGAATAAACCAAGTGCGTAGCCTGCCTGCACGGCTTGTCAACAGGGAAAGCATGTGCGGCTTCCATTTTCTCACTCTAATTTTGTCACATACTTTCCATTTCAAATTATTCATTATGATTTGTGGACTTCACCTGTTGAAAGTTTTTTAATATTATCTCGTGGTGCTTGATGATTTACCCATTATACATGGACATTTCCACTACGTCACAGATCTGATGTCTTTACGACACTGCGTAATTTCTACTATTATGTTTTCAATCAATTTCATTTATCTATTTAGGCTATTCAGTGTTATAATGGAAGAGAGTTTGATAATGCAACGCTTCGTGCATTCATGAAATCCCATGGCATTGCTTTTCTCCTTTCCTGTCCCTATAGCTCGCCATGAAATGGAAAAGCCAAATGAACAATTCGTCGCCTCAATGACATCTCCCGCACCCTACTCTTCCAAACATCTATGCCTTCAGAATACTGGGTCGAAGCACTTAGCACTTCCACATATTTACTGAACAAGCGCCCATCGAAACCATTGCAATTCCACACTCCGTATTTTGCTCTGTTCCATCAACACCCTGATTACATGCATTTGCGCATATTTGGCTACCTATGTTTTCCAAATATAGCCGCTACTTCTCCTCATAAACTTGCTCCTCGATCAGCTCCGTGCATCTTTCTTGGCTACCCCTCAGAACACAAAGGCTATCGCTGCCAAGACCTTCAAACAAAAAAGATAATCACTTCTCTGTCTTTGTTGAAGATCAGTTTCCCCTGGTGCATTGTCCACGAGTTTCTCCTGCAAAGTGGCCGTCTCCACCGGATCCAGCTCCCTCATCTCTGGACATCGTGCCAATTCGATCTATTGCCAGGCCTAACGTACATCCTGGAGCTGCTCCTGCCACTACTCCATCACCTACTTTCCTAGATTGAACACCTTGTTTGTTCAGAAAATTAAAAGATTGTGTAAGACTCAAACCGTGTCCAGTAAGTACTCAGCAGATTCTTCAATAGACCAAAATGATTGTGGACCGTTTATTTGCACGAATCTCGATGAAAAATGATCTTTTACCTCATGGAAGGTAAAACCCCTCCCATAATTATAACCGTTAGTTTGGAAAGTTATTTGACAATATTGAAAACTGATGCATTCATAGTTTTAGAAAGTATAAAATTCAATGGCTGAGATTGATTTCTAGTGTTACTTCACAAGAGGTAAAAGTATTCCATTTGGTCCACTTTGGCGGGACTCCAAGTACTCTTCAGTACATGGTCCATGGTCCCTTCATGAAGGAAATCACCTTTCTTTATCTGATACTCCGGTTTAATGAGCATAGAAGATCGCTGTAAGGATAGTGGAAGATGTCTTCGAAGACCTACAGTTACGGGAATACATATAAAGACAGCATCCTTGAAATTTTATGTAAATTTCTCTATCACATATATAGTTGATTTTAAAGTTTCAATGGGGCAACTTTGAAGTATCATGATCTTTTCACGAAATGTGAGTTTACGTGGTTTATGTTTTTTTCGGTTTGCTCTCGTAGGACAAATTCTCTTTTTGACTTTGAAGAATGTGATGAATGATTAAGAAGTTGATATGTACAATCTTAGTCGCACTTGCGGTGATGCAAAAATAAAAGTTCTACAAATTAGACAATATAAAAGGCCTGTGTAAAGTGGTGATTTATAAGAATATGGTTCGTAGTATCCAATATCTTGATTGGTTAGCACGATGCATTTAAAAAGTGTGAAAATTTTGTCGTTGTCTCGGTTTCAATGAATAATACTACCTCCGTCCCTAAACTCTTGACACTTTTGACTTTTAGATGTTATGTTTGACTCACTGTCTTATCAAAAAATTTGTAAAAAAATCATTTATTTTATTGTGATTACTTTTTTCATAAGATTGAGATGCTTTAAATGTGAGTAATTTTTTTTATATTTGTAAAAAATTGAATAAGATGAATGGTAAAACAAGATGTCTATCTAAAATTCAAAAGTGGTCAAGAATTTAGAGATGGAGAGAGTACATATAAGTTTATATAGACAACAAAAGGCTGACATACTAATTGACGACAACCAAAGGGATGACATCATATATTTATAAGTACATATATGCAATCGCATCATTATATACTTCTTCGAACAGACTCACCGAGAACAATACGGATTTAGGGACTGGGTAGTAGTGGCTAGTTTTAACATCACCTTCATCGGCAAGGATCAATCTTAACCCCATGGTAAATTGCAGTGTCACATAGTAGGGATGGATGATCTCGTTGGAGACCCATTGTGTGGTGGGCGTGGATTGTACGGTCCGTTTAAGCATGCAGCTAGTTTATCGGGTATGGTATAAGATCCTCGCCTTAAGATTTGTGTAATTATCTTAATACGTATATGGCTCTAGTAGCAGCAGTGTATTTAGGTACAATCTCTCAATCCTCCGCAATCTTGTATCCAATGCAGCCCCCTTTCTCCTTGTTTGTTGCCAGTTTTGCCATCTGTTATTCCATAGTACAGTCAGTTGAAAAATACACCCTCTGTTCTAAAATATAAGTATTTTTAGGTTTAGTCAAAGTTAAACTTGTATCACTTTGATCACTAATTATGTATAACTAATAATATTTTATTATATAAAAATTATAATTTTTAAATTCATTATAAAATAAGCTTTCATAAAAAGTATATTTTTATATTCGGAATTATATATGTACTTTTCTAGATATGATTAGTAAAAATTAAAAGAATTTGACCTTATCGAAACCTAGAAATGTTATATTTTGGAACGGAGATAGTATAAAAAAGGGTATATGGATCTATGAGAACAGAAATAATATATGGGTAAGAACAGTTATGACCCATGAATACTATTTTCCTTAAGTGGTTTCTTTTGAACTTGCAGTTTCTAATGAAAAACATTTCCATGAATTCGTACTTCCTAGAATTTATATAATGATAGAGGATTGCATATTTGTTAAAAAACACTAGTACCTTTGCCTGTGTTGCCTTGTGGTATCGGTAGCCCTGGAGAAGAAACAAGAAAATAGCTTGCATGGGTAAGACAGTATAGCACTACACTAAAATACACCATATAATCATTTCAGAAAAAAAGGAAAATTGTATATGTGATGTGAAATCGACTATGAGATATGAATTATGGTTACTTCTCTTATTTATGGCATTGATATGATGAAAAAACGGTAGCTCCTCAAATGATCATCTCTCCTCTGGTATGTTTATTAGACACAACTCTACAAGTAATTTTTGAGATATAAGAAGTTTACACTGGTTCATTGTGCAAAGATTTTTTATGAAAAATAGGATAGAAACTCTGTCAAATCATGCTATTAGCATCGCGCTAACAACTGCTTTCAAAATCATGCAGCAGCTTTATAGGACAAGATGAGTTAGGTAGCAGCTGTCTGGAGACATTAATCTAAATTGAGGAGACAACAGTCGCACCTTGAGAGAGAATCATCAATCAACGAATTTGGCTCTCAGCTAAATTCCTTGAAAGTGAAATCAAAATTATGCAGAAAATATGTATAAATTATTTTGAAACAAACTCACTCATACACGATATTCCCTTGAGCTATACAGAAGTAACCAATACAAATAACATTTCATTGTGCTTGCTGCATAGTGCAAAATGTTGCAATGAAACTTAAACATCAAGCTATATTATGTCTAGCGTGAACGAAATGGATGAGTACAACGACACCAACCTTGTCAATAGGTGGGATGTCATGGGCGAAAGTGACTCGCTTGTCTATTTCATATTCTCTTTATTATCCTGGTGTCGCATTCTAGACATGTGACTTTGTTAATAAGCTTATATTACTGTGTTGAAACTAATGTTCTTCGTTATCTCTCAGGCTATATTGTTTTTTGTACTGAACAGTAACATTTTTGCCTAATTGTAGAAATTAACATAATAAAGCATGGGCTTACTTTGTCTGTCTTGTATAGATAATCACAGTAGGTGAAAAGTGGAGCGAAGTTGCTCTGACTGCTCCCTCCTACGAAGTGATGATAGTCGTGGTATTCTGCCCCACCGTAGAAAGGGATTAGCTTGCCAAGGCCGATTGGAAAGTGGTAACTGCAATTTTCAACAATTCATCCAGCAAGTTCAGATTAGTTTTCTTCTCAAATGAAAAGAATTGCACAGAAAGAGGTATACTACAAATTATCTTCTTACATACTGTAGAACGAAAGAGACAGGAAAAATATTAATTACCCGCTGTGTATGTTGATACCCTCAATTAGGCGGATGGTGAACCAGAGCCAGTGCGTGGTGATGTGGCATGGCACGATGGATGGGCCAGCCAAGGCAGGGACAGAAAGGGCGAGGTTCTCAGCCCAGTGGCTGTATGACATGGCAAAGCCTGTAGGAGCCGTGAACTCATGGTGGACACGGTGGATTTTTTCGTAGCCCCACTTGGTGTGCAGAAGACGATGGATCCAGTAGCTGAGGTAGTCCTCTACAAGAGAGTATACAAGAAGTTGAGCTGCTACCTCGCTGAACGATGGCAACGGAAGTCCCACTCGAGTGCCCATCATCTGATACACCTGTCGTGCCAATAAGGAAACACTTGTTAATCCTGATAATATTTAACTTCTTCTCTATGGAAAAAAATATGAACATATGTTCCTTGTTGAAAACTTATCACGTAACAATATGACGATACAAATAATCTGAAACCAACCAAAAAGTTTTCTTGTTTTTTTTTTAGAATCGCTACATCCCAGGTGACTGAAGCAGTACTTTTTTTTGAGCGAGACTGAAGCAGTACTCAGCTGAACATCTGAGCATCATATGAAATATGTCTGCATCAGGCCCTTGACCTCTGATCCCTAATATGCGTCCATTTAACTTTGTCTTCGTCCGTCAGACTAGGTACCAAAGAGCTGTGTAGATTCATAAGTTTGGATGGATGGTGTTGGATGGGAGCATCATTCAAATGTGCTTTTGTATACACACCTAATACATCCTGACGTTCACATCGAATGTCATATTTTTATGTATATTTTAGTCAAATGTCCCATTGAAGATTTTTTAGGCCCAACTATTATATGAAACTCGTTGTTTGTGCTGGTGTTTCCTATGTTCACAAAATTGGTAGAGTTTTCATATATGTTTGAATACGACGTTCAGAAAAAGCATGTTATGAGAGTTGTTAAATTTTCATTGAGTGACAGGTATTTTTATTATAGGGAAGTTGCAAAAACCGGTTACATCTCAAGGAAATTTTTTTGTATATCTACCAACAAGAACTCTTGTTGTAAAATTTAAAGGTTTTCATATACCGCGGTGGCAGTTTTGACTGGCTAACATGGCTCTCCTGTCTGGCCCCCAACGTCGCTCCGGATGCTTCACCGTAGATAAATAGAGTGAAAAACACGAGCATAAAGACGATTATGATATATATGTGATCCACATAATATCAAACATTACCGTGATATGGTAGACCATCCCGGGACCCCATTGGAGGTACTGGTCAAGACTGCCATATGGGAATAGAAAATAAAGCAGATAAATATACAGGTGTCATATTATAATAAAAACCGCTTAACGCCTATGAACCCCCTCCCCCCACCCCCCCACACACACACACAAATACTCTCAAATGGAAGATGCTATTTTTAGTATGAAACGGCTTAGATGCTTATCCGCACCAATCTAAGCAGGGGTGTGACTAATACTTCCACTACATGAAGACACGTGGCCATGGTGGGTGGACAAAACCAAAATGCTAAAAAAAGCAAGTTGCATGTTCACTACCGCAACGACGTCCTAGTCCTTGAGGATAATTCACCCAACAAGCTGACGACGCATGCATGCATGCAGGAGTAGTAGTATAGAGACCTTGGCAACTGTAGGGTGGAAGAAGATCTGCAGCGGGAGCGCGAGCACAAAGAACATGGCCGCCTCCGTGTAGCAACGGAGCGAGACCGCCGGCGGCAGCAGCACCTTGGGCTGCAGCTTGTACGGCAGCACGAGCGCCGGCGCGAACGTTTCGAGGAGCAGGAGCGGCAGCGGCGCGAGAGTGTACACGACGAAGACGATGACGGTGGTGTGGCAGTAGAGCCAGTAGTCCGGCACCGTCGCCGAGTACTCATACCACTTGGTTTCCGCCCAAGTCAAGGCCCGTCCCAGTGCCGCCTCCGCCTCCGCCACCGTCGCGTACTGCTCGGTCATCATGTTCTCAGGTCACCGGAGCACGGCTTACCACCCCGCGCTCTACCACTTACGCTGCAGCAGTCGTCCTGCCCGGCCGTGGAGGGTGTTGTATGGGCAAGCACCTGAGGAGTTGCGGATCCGGCACTCGCACAGCTTTATACACGACGATCCGAGGAAGTGCACAAACAGGTGCGGACGTTTCTCCGGTGCGTCTCGGTTTTGTCCATCTGTTACTCTCAAAAATAAATAAATCAAATAAAAATGTCCCTCTGTTAGAATGGAGCGCGGGAAATGCGTCACCACATGTTGAAAATTACATGACGGCGACGGCATAACTTAAACTTATCTCTTGTAGAATCATCCAAGCAATGTAATCAGCGCAAAACGCATATACAATTTATTAAAAACATATCAAGTGATAATTGCTGAATTATTGGAGGTTGGTTGGTTGGAGCGGATACGGCTGTCTCTCTAGGCGGCGTCTGCGCATGTAGCCGCGTCCCACGCTGATTTTTGCGCCCTCGCCGCGTCTCCTGTACCTAGCTTGCCACGATAATTATGGATCCCCTCTCACCACGAGAGCTCGACCCCGGCGGCTCAAGAAACACCACCGCGGCTTCGCCATGTACCAGCCATGTCAGTACAGCAACCATGTCGAGCTCTGCCTCAGCCCAATGGCCACCGCCAGTCCCGAGAAATCGGACGTTGTCGCCGGTGGTGGTGGTGGTGAATCAATTGCTGACAATTTCATAAGTTACTGGGGCGGAGGAATCTTGTGATATTTTTCCTATGTTCGGTGAAGCCGCCGGTGAGTGCTTTAAACCTAGTATATCTCATCCACAAGTCATGTGCCTGCACATGACCATACTCATCAACCACAATTAACCATACTCATCAACCACAATTATAGGAACCTTTAGGACCCTTTTGAGTTGTAGCAAGATAGTAGTAGGAGTTGCTAATCGATCCCTTTATCCAAAAATAATAAAAGGCGTGCAAATTTTTGTTACTTGAATTATAATATGTATGGATTCACCAATAGTAATTTCTATAAAAAAAAGTATTGCCGTTGTTTTGAATCTTCAACATGTTTGAACTGTTGATTGCTGCCTTTTTTTTTTTTTTGATTTGCTGCTGCTAGGTGTGTGGTAGGCAGGCACCCTAATACTCATATGGGTGGTAGACCATTGATATGTATGTACAGTTTTACGTTTTAAATTAAATACTCCGAAAAGACGACTGAACATTTTAACTATGAATATAATATAGCCTTCTGCTTATCCTCACAAGCTGCTGGCGATTTCCAATTCCCAGCGGCCAAGTCCCAGCACATACAAGTCAAGAAAGCTACCTTCCAGTGAACGGATTAACATCATCGGTCCATTACAAATTAATAAGGCATGCGTGAGCTATATTACATTGTTACAATAATCTTAACTTTTAGAAACAAAAGCAGCAGTAATAAAGTCCTGATGGCCCATGCCCCGATGTTGACCCACGAGTCCACTAGCTTCACATCTGCGCATGCGCCCGAGTGTAGCAGGTGGCGACCTGCGGCGCCTATATGCGCATCAGTCTCGCGCAGATGCTTGTGGCCCCAGGGACACCTGGAGCCCTCCCGCGCATACAACTGCTCTGCTCGATCCGACGCCACAGATGTTCCATTCATATGCAGATAACACCACCGACATGATCCCTGAGAACGGAGATCCAACCACCACACGATCGTGATATTACGCAAAAAGAAAGGGTTGTCATTCTATTTTATTTATTATTGCGAACCTCTCCGATGCCACGTCTCCGTTGCGCAAATCGACGGCGTCCATTGACGTATCTATAAACATCTAGAAAGTTATGGCGCAATTCGTTGCTCCGGTTTTAAAATTTTTCTAATTTTTAAAAAAGCAGTTTTTTATGTACGGTAATTAAATATGACAACAGAGATAGATTAGGCTACGTGCATACGAAAAATGCACTAGAGTTCTTTTTTTTCACTACCATAAAACAAAACTACGATGTCACTCAAAAAATTATAACAATGTCGCCCCAACTTAATAGCTGAAAGTAACAAGCCGCGATGGCTGCTTAACATGACCTGACACTGTTGCAACAGTAATAGTGTCAGACGCAAATGACATCATTCTACAAAACGACAGTAATTGCTGGCATTACTCAATAGTATCGATCCTAAAAATCGTCACTGACAACCGATACTACAGAACACGACTTTAGTGTCGATCTTTGTTTACTTCATCTACAGTTGACACCGAAAAGAAATACAATAGTATCAAATAAACGTGATCTAACAAAAAGTGACTCTGATAATGAACATATCAATATCGGATGTTCTGACATCAAGCATAACCGAAACCAGTATTTTGTAACAGTATCAGTTTTTTGTGTCGTAGGTTAGACAATACTGCTATTGCATGTATTGTGTCGGTTATAATGATATAAATATGTCCAACACTGTAGTTCATGTATAAATACTCATCCTCTCCTTCCCGTGTAGGCACTCTGGATCGATTGTGTTTCGGACAGTGTGTCCCTGTGATACCCTTAAAATTTAAATTAGAGAATAAATCTCTTCCTTGCAATTTTGTTTTCTTAGATTCATTGAATTTTCTTTCGAATTTATTTGAATTCGAAATTCTTTCGTTAACTCCCTAAATTTCCTCAAAATCCAACACTTTGGTATTGGGCCCAATTTCTATGCTTGGCCTAGCCCGTAACCCTCCTCTTTTCCCACACGATCCGCGCGCTTCCTGGCCCAGCTCGCCCGGCCTGCCCTCCTTTCTCCCGCGCAGGCTGCACCCCGGCCCAATAGCAACAGCCGGTCCGGTTGGGGTTTCTTCAACCCCGTGCCGTAGCCATCGCCGCCACGTGCAGGCGCTGCCTGACCAGCTGCACCGCACCATGTGGGCGACAACTAAAAGTGCATCTAGAATCTCTTGTGAATTTTGGGACGAATTACGACAAACAATAGAAGCATTTGATGGCATTTTGTGAGTATGTGTGCAAGAACTAAGTTTATAGAACTTTATTGAACCCCAAAAAAGGAAAAGAGGAATATTTGTTCTTTGGCTCCGGAGTTTCTAGTACTTATATTTGTTGAGTCATAGGGCCACCATACTATCAAGGGGAGTTCAGCATTTTCTGCTTTAAAATTGATTAAGTGCTCCAACATTTCCCAATCCATCTCTATCAAATTCTTGTGTTTCTTTTTGCTGTCTCCGGACTGGTTCGCCTAGTGGTCGGACTCCAGAGAGGGAGCACGCAGCCACCCCGAACTTATCCAGGTGTCTGGACTTGTCCAGCACCAGATATGTTCGGGCCAAGCTGCGGCCTCCAAAGAGCTGTCCTGTTCGGTATAACTGGACTAGTCTGCCTCTTCAGACTAGTCAGGACCCGTACTAATCCGTTGCAGCCTGCGGACTCCAAAGAAGGAGCACCCCATTATTTTTCGAACTTGTCCGGACATTTGGACTTGTCCGCTGGGCGGGTGGACTCCAGAATAGCTGCACCGCGGCTTGATCGAACTTGTCTGCTCGGTTGGACTAGTCCACTTGCGGACTTGTCTGCGCCCTCTGCAGACTTCAGAGAGATGACCATGTTACCGTTGAGTCCGGTGTCCGGACTAGTCCACTCCTGACATTTTTAGAAGGTCATCTTTGATTGATCTATATAATCCCCCTACCCCCACGTCTTAGGGTTACAAAAAGCTTGTACATCATTTCAAATCACGCCCTAAGACTCTCTTAGATCCACCTCTCCTCCTCCCCTCGTTCCCCATTGAATCCCCTAGGGTTTTAATTGAAGAAAGAGGAGATCGTGAGTTCTTTCATCTCATGATTCGATTTGAGCAGATCTTTTCATTATAGGTCTTGCAGGACTTATTACTCTTAGAAATTCGTCTCTTAGACGGTTAGGTGTTGCCCCGAATCTATCAATATCGTTGTGGTGAGATCCGAGAGGTTTGTATTACCCCTCATTGATCTAGGGAAAACCAAGTTGATCTTTGTGGTCACTTGGAGAGGTTTAGGGTTGAGTGAAACCCGGTCCTTTGTGGACTCCTCAACGGAGACGTAGGCCTCTGTCTGGAGCTGAATTTCGATCAAAAATCGTTGTGTCTCTTGTCTCCTTTTAGTTTTGTGTTTGATCTATTTTCGCTGTGATTAGCAAACTTATCCGCAAGGACCGGACTTGTCCGCTACCAGAAAGGTCCGACTGACCGGACTAGTCCACTCTTTGTTTTTACTGATCAAATTGTTTTTAGACTCTAATTTCAGGTCGTTGCCTGTTCATTCCTTTTAGGCAACTTTTAATTGGTATCAGAGCAAAGACTATCTTTTTAAGAGCTTAACAGCTTGGTGAGTTAAAGATGTCTACCGAGAAGACCGGTAATTCGTTCGCCAACAAGAATAACTACACCAACGTCTGATTCGACTACAACGAGTTGAAGAATGGGCTGAAGACTGGACAAGCCTCAGAGAAGATTTCTATCTTTGTTGGAACCTTCTACAAGCACTAGAAGTTTCGAATGCTCACCTACCTTGAGTCGATGGGGCGACAAATCTTGAAGATTGGGAAGAAAGGCTTCACTTTTGAGGATAAAGAAAATCTTACTCAAAAGGATGAAGTCAACATGCACCGCAACGCTCAAGCTGCTTCTGTGACCATTTTGGCGCTAAGCCTGAATGAGTACACCAAGGTGATGGGGATAACAAATGCCCATAAGATTTGGAAGAAGCTTGAGATAATCTATGAAGGGACGGACACTGTCAAAGAAGCAAGGGAGGATCTACTAAGCGGACAATACAACTTGTTCATTAGGAAGAAGATTGAGGGACCTCAAGAAATACACGATCGTCTCATGGAGATCATCAACAAGAGAAGAACACTTAGAGTGAAGCTTGAAGACATCGAAGTCAACAAAAAATTACTTCAAGCTCTTCAACCTTGAACTCACATTTGTGTACTCTTATTAGAGAGAAGGAAAACTTTAAAACCTTCACCACGGATGAAGTACTCGAACGACTTCTTGCACAACAAGATCAATGATGAGGACATCACTTCCACAGACACAACCAAACTAATTGCACAAGAAGGACCCATGACACGAGCTCGAGCGCGTCAACTTAATTATCAGGTCAAGTCATTTCTCACTGTCTATAGTAGTTCTTCTCAGAATGGGGTACTACTAAATCCTTGTGGTGATTTTGTTATGATTAGGAACATGGGAGGAGCACCAGGACCATAAAGCAGGATCGGACCATCAATCAGGGCTGGATTGTTTCGGTCACAACTTTTCACTCCGAATAT
>BCLH01000250.1:6001-57745 GCA_001602315.1 Zoysia pacifica
CCCCCCCCCCCCCCCCGCCTTAAAAAAAAAATGAAACAGGTGGCACTCATATAACAGTAGAAATAAATAAATGGATGCAGCTGAGGAAGGATCGATGGCCGAGTGGATCCGACGTACCTTCCAGTCGACAGTGTCACAGAAACAGAGAAAGGAGTTGACGATGAGGGCGAAGCCAACGCGTTGTTCGGTGGAGACTGGGTGTTCGTTACTTCATCACTGACATACATACCCTTTGCCTCCACCATTCATGATTTTGATTTCTAGAGTGCATGGTGGTGTGAATGTTTTGCAATCTAAATTTGAGTTGAGGACAACATCAAATTAAGTGGGAAAGAGTTTGAACTGTTGAACAGTACCAACTTGCAATGGCTGGCATGACTTTATACGAACTCCGTTTTGGACGTTCAAATATTTGCTAGAAAGCTCCTCATATTTACTTTCCAACGGATTCAGCCCCACCTTCATATGCCATCGCAGTCAGCACCATTCAACATTTTCATACTGAAGGTGGTGCGTCACACTAATTTGGGCCGTTGACCCGTATATCAAGTTAAGCCTATTAGGAACACATTCTAGAGATTGAGGACGATCCTAGCACCCCTTGGTCGTCCTCCACCGCCGCCAAAAACTCTTGAATTTTTTTATTATAGTTTTGCTCTTGTGCAAACTCTGTGATCTTCAGTTGTGTCCAACGACCACCTGTTAGACAGCTTTTGAGAACCTCACACTTGAATGGTTTCAATTTGTCCTATCTTGTTCTTGCTTGTTTTTTATTGCTTGCAAGAAATGATCTTTGTGATCAGGTTGATTTTGCTATTTCAGCAAGGTAAATAACTATTCGGAGTTGGTTCTCCGATTGCTAAGACACGCACCTGTTCGTTTGTAGTCGGATCGTGAGGGTCGACTCCACCAGATCAATAGTTATCACCTCACCGAAGGATTAAGCACTCAAATCATATCAAGTGGTATCAGTTTCTAGGTTACTCGGCGAGATTTATCCCCTCTCATTTGTAGATTAATTCATATTCCTACTGTCCACATACAAGCCAATAAAAAAAACTTGATCATTCGTGCTGTCCTAGCCCTTATGACCTTTACATCTTCTTTTTAGTATTTTTCTTTGTTGAGTTTGTGCTCCATTTCATCAGTTTGAGTTGCTGTTTTCAACCATATTTTACTTTTCATAATCATACCTTTCATATTTTTATATTCGAAACACAATCTTTTCTTTTGCCAAAAATCTGAAAGCAATCTGTAAAAATAAAGAGAGAGAAAGAAAGGATTGAAAACAAATCATCTACATGGAATCAGGAAACAATCATGGAAAATTAGAAAGCAATCCTCTAGAATCTGGATGCAATCAAAGAAATCAATCCAGATCCGAATTTGTTTGAAATAATAGATTTGGGTTCCAGATTTTTTTTTCGGAAAAAAAGGGCCATATCTCCGTGATCCGTTGTTCGTTTAGAACGTTTCAACACAATCTAGAAAGATCTATGAGTTATCTTTCTAACGGATCCAACCTTATCATAAAAGTCAAGCCGAGTGCGTCGCACTATGACCTCAGTTATCTGTAAAAAATCCATTCATCAATTGAGCCTAGTTGTTGCATATTACTTATGACAGAAACTTTTTGCTTTGTAATACCTTGCCTTACGTAGTCAACGAGCGTCTCTCCTAGTACTTGGTGTGAGAATCTTTTCGTTGCTTGCATCAAGTCACATTTTTCTTAGCGCACCATTTGCTACGTTTCTTCTTTGTAGCAGCAACTCGTACTGTTATTTTGAGCAACTATTCAATGTTGCATTTGCTGAATTGATTGTGCTAACTCTTGCTACAAAGTGAAACTGTCCTAACTCCACAGATATTTATAGCAAACAAAGTTTGTGTCTCTGGCAATCGCTCCGCCAATCTTTGCTGGTTGACACTGTTGGCTGCACCCTGCTGGTTTGGTAAGAACATGTAAAAACTTGGTTGAGCAGCCTTGAGAGAAACCGAGTTAGATACAACCTAGCTCATTTTCAATTTGTTTTGCTATTTGCTAACCATGATAGGCACAATAAAAAAAAAAAGAGAGCTGGTGGCTTACACCTCCACCAGGATGTGCAGATGCTTCAACATGAGATAAATGATGATATTTTGCAAGTAGTCACTTCACCAATACCTTCTTTCGCTGGAAAATTTGATCCTTAGGCATACAGTGATTGGGAATTCAATGAACATGACTTTGTCTAAGAAACAAATGATTTATATTGCCTCTAGTGCTTTGACTGGATGTGCTTTGTTTGAATGGAAGTATATTTGTAGGCACAATAAAGTTTTAGAATCTTGAGAATACTTTAAATGTCATTTAGAAATATTTTTATTCCTGCATATTATGCTCATCATTTGCTTGCCAAATTAGACAACTTGAAACAGGATTGTATGAGAATTAAAGAATAATTTCACGACTTTAAAATTTGTGTCATGTTTGGTGGCTTAGATGAATGCCGAGAAGATACAATGAGTAGATTTATGGAAGGTCTCAATTCTGAAATTCAAATTCTGCTAATCTCAAAAACTTACTACTCATTCTCTCACTTGTTTTTTCTTGCTTGTAATACTGAAAATCAAATTTTATCATCTACAGATACAATCAAGAACAAATTGGCCCATTGCTTCTCACTATCTACGAATGCACATGTTAACCAACATAACAAAATTGTGGAATCTATTTCTGATTTGCCTTTGCCACAAGGATAATATGATAAAGAGGAGTTGTGTGACACTATATCTCTTACTACAGCAACACAACTAGAAACAGAGCACTCTTTTGTTTCTTGTCCTATGCCTAACATCTTGCAGGAGAGTGAGAACAAGTCTGAAGGGAGTATTGAGTTCCTTGATCAAATAAAGGATATGGATAATGATGCTTGTGTGCCCGTCGAGTACAACAACGGGGAGGAAGAAACTTGATAAACATTGTTAGCCCCTCACCCCATCTTTGCATACTCATGCTGCTCGTGCTGATTTGCAATTGCCCACTGCTCGTACTAGTGTTTTGTCGTCCTCAATAGAGCTTCCTGAATTGCAATTGCCCATTGCTCACACTAGTATTTTGCAATCCACAATAGAGCCTCTAGTGACCTATGCTTTGTCACGAACTACATATTTCGCTTATGATTATAATAAGTTGTGTGCACAAGTTTCTTTAACCCCGAAAACACAACTAGTGTATGGAGTTGAAAATGTTGTTTTTGAGTACACATATGTTGTGGATAGGTCTTTTCATTGCACTGATATTACCAAGAAACAGTTGGAGCTCAAATCTTCTTGAAGTACTTTAGGTTATATTGAATTTGATGTTCCTTATAATCTGAATTATTTGGAGAAGAAATTATTTCAGAATTACAGTTTGTAATATTTTGGCTACTGTTTTTTTGCATACAATTGGTAAATATGATGATATTGGAGATTTTTTAGTGTCTAAAGTATTCATAATCTCTAACCTGAAACACAGTTTTGAAATTCACAATCAAAATCAAACAATGGTGTGCACTAATACTAATAATGCATTGCAAAGTTTCTCTAGTTTTGTGTTCTATAACCAGGAGCAGCTCATGAACCAGGACAACTTTTTGTTGCGGTCTCGCTACGTGTACAGCACCACTCATCTCAATATGACAAAAAACAACTGCAAGATCAAGCCGTGGACGGCTTTCCATAAAGAAGGAGAGAATCATGAGATCTTATATATTGACTATTTTGAAATACACCCGTGGCCTTCACCTTTCATGATTTCTAGGGAGCATGGTAGGGTGGCCGGTTTTCAATCTGAACGTGAGTCGAGGACAACTCTAAATTAAGTGGGGGAGAATGATGAGATTATATACATACTCCCTTGGCCTCCACCATTTATGATTTCTAGAGTGCATGGTGGAGCGACGGTTTTGCAATCTGAACTTGAGTCGGGGACAACTTCAAATTAAGTGTGGGAGGATGATGTGGACATCATAACTTTTGATGGGTACTCACATAGCAATATTCCCGCGAGAAGGATTTGGACTGCAGAACAGCACCAACTTGCAATGGCTGCCACAACTTCATACGAACTCCGTTTTGGATGTCTAAGTACTACTAGAAAGCTCCTCACATCTACTTTTCAACGGATTTTGCCCCCACCTTCATACGCCATTGGAGTCAGCTCCAATCAAGATTTTTCATAGTGTCGCGTCACCCTAGCTTGGGCTGTGGGCCTGTATCAAGTTGGGCCCATTAGAGACACGTCCTAGGGTTGGAGGATGACCCCTAGCACCCCTGGTCGTCCTCCACCATATATAAAGGCCCCAGCCGCCGCCAAGAACTCTTGGGTTTACTTTTATTATAGTTTTGCTCTTGTACAAACTTTTTGATCTTTAGTTGTGTCCAACAACCACTTGTTAGACAGCTTTTGAGAACCCCACATTTGAGTGATTTCAGTTTGTCATATCTTGTTCTTGCTTGCTCTTCGATTGCTTGCATGAATTGATCTTCGTGATCAGGTTGATCTTGCTGTTTCGACGAGATCAATAACCATTCGGAGTTGGTTCTGCGATTGCTAAGGCACACATGACCTATTTGTTTGTTGTCAGATCAAGAGGGTCGACTCCACCAAATTGATAGTTATCACCTCACCCACTTAAATCATGTCACTTTGGTAAAATAATATAAAATCACAAGGGATTCCGAAAGCGCATATAATTACCATTGTAGCATTTCACACAGGAGTATTCCTTGGCATGCGCGGTATTTAGGTGGAATTTATTCTAGGGACTAATTCAAGACTTTCTACTCAAATTGAGACAACCAAATCTAAAACAGGGGTAAGCATATATGATAAGAATAGTGGTCACACATATTGGATTACTCTACTCTAAATACAAATTAGTGATAGGCATACAGACAAGTCAAGTTCCATATGTATTTTCTATACTAGTCTCAAGAGTATACCTACTACCTAATCAATACACAATCTATGACTTAACTACAGAGGCACTCAGGCACTATCAGGGTGATGCCTTCTGACTTGAGTTAGGAAGCCAAGGTGTGCCGTCTTATCATACAAGCCCTACATCATACCAGAATGTGGAGGATTACAGAGGACAGACGGGGCTGTCACCACCCGCCACCTACCTCTTCAATCCGTGGGGTACACCTGCATTCAATAAAGGTGAATAACTTAGACCGCATGTCCACATTATCCAATAACACCTTAATCCTTCACTACTAAGTTTTGACCTTTAGACAACCACGACAAAATGTTTCAATAAGGTCAAAATTGATGCAATATGTACCATTTGCAATCAAATTGCATTCGTTGGCAAGCATGGAAAGAATTGACGTGGTCTAAAGTTTGCTTCTCGAATTGATTTTTTTTGTTGAAAAATGAATGTCTATTGCGATGATATAGAGCCATCACAATAGATAGTAGGTGCCACATATATTATTGTAGCAACAGATACTATTGCCATGAGTAAGGTCATGGTGATACATATTATTGCCAAGAGATGAATCGCCGCAACCGATAAAAGTTGCCATGAACGATATCGTTGCAACAAAGCCTATTGCAGCGAATATTGTCATGGCAATACTTTATATTGCGATGAATCTTTTCGGTGGAAATAGACATTATTGCCATGGCAATCGAGTCCTTGTAATGGGATATTTCACCTTAAGTGATATTTCGTTGCATTCTATTGTTTTGCCACAAAAAATATTTTGTTGGGATATAGATTCTTACAATGAAATATAGTCAGATGCAAAAGTCTTTATGACCACGCATGACATATTGTTGCTAGAGACACTTATGCAACAAAATTTTACTCATGGTAATATGTCATATAGCAACGATTAATGAACATGGCAATAAGTACTACATTAGCAATAAACCGACATCGTGGTAATAATATATTGCAACAAATGAGAATCATGGTAATATGTGATTTATCACAACAAGCCAATAATTTGTAGCAATACATTCTATATTATAAATTTGGAAATGAATATTTGGAACAGAATACAAATTTCAACAATAACTATATTAAATAAATCCATAATTCAGTGTGAAAATCACGTATACTTGTTTTTACGATATAGTAATCTTAGTCAATTACAAATATTATATGTCCATCATTTGGTAGATTGCGAGAATAATCCCTATACATAGAAATCGTAAATTAAACAAAATATTGCTATGGTTGCTAATACTCCAAACTAAAAAAGTAAAAAAGATCATGGCTACGATTGTGATTAGAATAAAAATCTGTCCTCTATATCCTTGGGCGCAGCTTGGTCTTAACGGAGTTACTTCAGCTCAATGTGACTTCAGTTGGTCCATTTAATTTCACCCATCACCCTATAGCACAAAGAAGAATATTAATTGCTTCCTGCAGAAAAAAAGGATGAAAACAATATCTATGGTATAGTCAAACATGAGCAAACAAACATGAACAAGATGGTTGTTACTCCCCTCCTACTACTGAGGTACATCCAGTTGCAGATGTACAACTGATATTTTTTGCCACCCTAAAAAATAGCTCTCTTAATAGTTTCATATTTTTCATTTATTTTGAATCAGATATTGATTCTTTCCTTCAGTGAGACCAACGATAAATTCGTTATGGTTACTAGCTTGAAACAGTGCTAGCTTCTACTTCTCTGTTATATTCTTAAAAGGCACATGTACATCTGATTCTTTTACTTATTGCTTGAAACACTACAGTTACTACCTTTATACCATTTTTTTATTGCAGAACTCTATTATTTGTTTTTTTCCTTTAGAGGCCCAAAAAAATTATTTATGGTCACGTTATCCTATATGTTGATATGTTTGTGATTGAGAAGAGACTTTAAGATAATGGATGATGTGGGGACTTACTTTGTTCTGTGTTTCTCATGAACTAAATTGCCCATTAGCAGATTTATCCTTACAGTTGCGTTGCTCACAAGGATATTCGTTTTCGCTGTTCAGTTTGGGCTGATGCGGACTCATGTTTCAAGAGGTAGCAGCAGGAATAGGAGATGCAATGCCTACAGGCAGAACAACGTGCTGCAATGCAAGCTGCAGAGAAGTTGCACTGGGAGAAACTGGCTGCTGAAAGAGAAAGGGAGAATCTACACGTGCAGTCCTAGCACTAGCGTTCTCCCAGCACAATCGTATGCTTGTTCTCCCAGCCTCTAATGCAGTCCTAGCACTAGCGTTCTCCCAGCACAATCGTATGCTTGTTCTCCCAGCCTCTAATGAAGTCCTAGCACTAGCGTTCGCTGAGATTCTACACGTGCTGCCGTGGATTTTGTGTGTTCCTTCGTCCTTCGAGAATCCTGTGGGGAGAGCTGGGAGACCAACACCTAGAGGTGGGCAAGAGATCACACACCATGGTGCTGGCATCTGGCGGCGTCAAACTGTACTTATCTGCCTAGGTCACGAGTCATGACTAGGAGCATTTCCCGCTAGGCTAATCCACACCTCGTGGCTGCATAACATAATAATTAAGTAGCCCACTTAATTATAATGGTCCTTAGAGTGACATTTTTCAAAGTCTTGGACTGGTGTCATGCGTACTAGATTTTAACTCTAAATCTCAATTTGAGCACTCCTTCTTTCATTGTTTTCTAATTTTTTTCTTTTTTATTTATATTATCTCATAACATTTTTCAATGGTGCTGAAACTAATGCAGAAAAATAAAATATGCCATACCATGCATGAACAAAAATCTAGCAATCTTAATTTATTAAATTTTTTTGTCCTATGATAAATTATGAAATGCAGTTAAATAAATTGAAAGTAGACTATCTTAAATTTAATAAATTTTTATGGTGTTACAGTGTTGTGCTGTTTGGGTCACATACTAGATGTCAGGTGAGGAGGCATGGTACGTAAACAAAATTATGGCAATAGCAGTCTTCTATCAGTTAATTCTACTATTACATACCAACAGATTAAATTTTGTAGCAACACATACCTACTAAATGCAATGTATAAGTTTTACGTTGCAGAAAAGGAAAGACTTTTATATAAGTTTTCTGTTGCAAAAGAGAAAAGACTTTTGCATTGTATAAATTTTTCATTGCAAAAGAGAAAAGACTTCTGCAATGTAATCGACAGTTCAAACAATGTACTATACATGTTGCAAGATTGCTAGATACTCGCAATGATTGTAAAAATTGTTGCAATAACGCATAAATATTGCAACTAAAATAAAATTTACAAACCATATTAGTTTGCGGCAATGTTAGGAACAACTTGCAACCAAACTATAAGCTCTCGCAATATAATCTATTTATTGACACAATTTTGTTGAAATAACAACACAAATATAATCGTCGTAATATTGTCCCCTATTGCCACCAAATTTGAAAACATAAGAAATAACACCATTCTATTGCAACAAAATGTGTGGTGTTGCAATGTGGAGAGCGGCAAAAGGGTCCGAACTTAGTAGTGCTTCCGGATAGCAAAGCTAGAACTAAGGCACAATAAAGGCACATTGAACCGATGGCGTGGCACAGACACCTAAATTTGCATTGACTATAACAATATGTAGGCTCTAACTTAGTATACTCATACCCAAGTCTATGGACAAATACATCAAACAAAAACAACTTACCCATAAATATAAATACAACTATACTAAGAGAGACAGAATAAAAGAAAACTATATCTTTATTCATGTTCAATATAAAAGAGAAAAGATACTGAGAAAAATACTCAATAATTTCTCCAAGATGACTTGGAAACTAGTGAGAGACTCCTCCAATCTAATGCCACTATGAACTACGAAGAACTATGTGAGTGAGAGTGAAATCCAAGTGGAGCTAATGTGTAAGTGAGGAGTGAAGCATCCTATTTATAGCCTCCAAAGGTCGGTCGAGGTGACTTGGTTCCCGTGAAAAGAACCCGGTAATATCTTCAAAAAGCTCAGGGAAGCCAACACGTTGAAGTGGACCGGGCTTCACGCTAACAGAAGGTCGGCTGACAGGCCGCCTTCTGGGCCAAGTTTCATTCTAGGCCCTCCCTGGATGGCCTTTTGTGTGATTCCTCCAGAGATTCTTTAGAATATTCCTTCTATCTCCAAGGGTGGATTCCTTGCCATATGGCATCTATCAGTTGGTTGACTTTTACCATGTTGGTGCATTTCCTCACTTGATATGGTTGATTTTCACTTGCATACACATTTTCTCTTAGTATAAGTGGAACTACATTATTTGAAATAAAATGCATGCATGAAATGCTAAGTCTTTCTTTATTTACCAAGGATTATTGATAGTTTAAGTGGTACTTAAGCACCGTCAATAAACTCCCCCAAGCTGAACCTTTGCTCATCTCGAGCAATGATAAAGAGTTAGGCTCGGTGGATCAGGAATTCTACTATGTCCTACTTTCAACATGTACCATGCCTACAATATAATTAGTCTACTTTATATTGAATAAGTTGCCAATGATACTCACCTTTTCATCTTAGTCCTGTGGGGCTTGTAGCTTATCCTTGTCTTGGGCAGTCAAGAGATAGAAAGGCTCAAAAGTGTAGAAAGGCTCAAAAGTGTACAGTTTCTTGTTCCTTGCTTGACTTTATTTTCCAGGGGTTTTCAAAATTATGCAAGTAAAATATGTTCGTCAAATGGTACTCTCGAATCACTCAATGTGTTTAATTCCTCCCCAAAGGCTTTGAGTTACCTTTCTTTTCCCTACCACTAAGTAAGGCTTTTGTGGAGCTCAAGGTGGGAAAGATGCGAGGCACACTTGCATCACTTATTTTGCAAAGTCAAAGACTGGACCTAAGGAGATAGTAAATCACATTCTACGATCAAGATGTGCAAGTGTATGGATATGTAGAATGGTGGTGGATAAGACTCTTCTTTTTGAATGATTCTCTCTCTTTTTATTTTGAGATCATTTCTCTCTTTTTTTTTCTTTTTCTTTTTTCCTCATGCTATTCTCAGCACATTTTTCTTTTTTCTTTCTTTTTCATAGCCATGTCTCTTTATTCAACTAGAGAGAACAGTATATCACAATTTTCAAATGAGTCTATCTTTATTTGGATGATTATGGATGGTCATGTCAAAGTGAACATGATGTTCACGTGTATCTTAATCAATAAGAGCATGAGAAGCATCTCACTAAGTCACAACAATTTGAAAAAGCTCAAAGCAATACTGAGTAGCATATGTGTGGGATGTTCGCTAATGAAGTGCTACATATTGCTCTGGTAGGAATTTCATTATTAAGGAACATATGGATTTTAATTTCAAAACAAATTCTATGGAATCAAGCCTTACTCGGAAAAAAGATCATATTATCTCTATTTTACAGTATCGTATCCCAACACAACTTAGACTTGGATCATGCTTTATGCTACCCACAAGTTTCAGAATTATGGTGAATTCTGAGGCCAACAATACTCAATATTTTGGTAGAACGCTAGATTGTAAACTAGGCATAGGGAGAGAATAAAACAAAGCAAGTATTCATCACTAAGCAAGCAAAAACAACCTAAGCAAATTTATTATATTTTTTATTTTTTTAGTTTCTATCATGCAGAATTTTATTTTTTTATGAAGGAATAAAATGAGAATGGGAAGGATACAAGTTACCTCAGAGTGGGGATCCTCCCCAACCTAGCTCCTTGCTCATTGTCCTTAGCTAGGGTCAAATCCTCTCTCATGGAAGTAAGCCCTCATCTCGTCGTTTCCCTGCTGCAGCACAGTGTTGAGGGTGCTGAGCCGCTCATCGGTGTTGGTGATGTGCTGCTACAGTGTGTGCTGTATCTCCTCCATCCAAAGATCGCTGCCCTTCATCCTCTGGTTGAGCTCTACCAATTCCCGACTATAGTCATAGGAACATAAGCCGAGGATGGGCGATGCACTCCCATGTGATAATTCTCTTTATCATTAAAGACATTAAAAATCAACGGCGACAGACAAGAACAGAGGGAGTATCTACTCTGCTAATTCCACGATTTTCTTCCACTCCTCTTGTTCTTCCTCGCGTGTGGCAAATTATGCCACCCCTTCGCATTAATTAATTTCTGTTCGTAAGCGTCGAGCATGTCAGGAAGTGGTTTGCCGTATTGTTTATGCCATATATTCACACACAAATCCAAAAATTGTAAACACAACACAAACCGATTGTCTAACATTTCAAGAAATATTTGTACGTCGATAGAAAGTGACTTGCATCATTGTGCTGTATGTTGGGGTTGGGGGCCATCTGAACAAAAATATATAGTGTCGTGAGTCAAAATAAAATGTTCCACTGACATATACTATACGATCCAATTTTTTTGTTCACCTACAAACCTATTCCAATATGTCTATCTTCAGGAAATTAATTAGGTGAAATATTACCTCTTAATGCTATAGCTAATATTTCCATTTCATTGGGTTTCATTCGGCATGGATGCTGTGTGTACCTTTTGATCTTCTGGAGCATCACTGCAGCCGGACTGCTTTCTAATGCTCATCCTTTCATCAGCAGTGTCGCATAAGCAGAGCAATTCTCCAATATTGGTAGAAGAATATTATTCAGGCAGCACTCAGCAGCTACAAGTTCCTGCAGCAGCTGGCTGTTCACGACAGAAGCAAGTTCCGTGGGAATGCCGGATGAACCCACTGCTTAATGCTTAAGCCTCCAGTAAACATATCATCTGTGAGTCTCCGTTTCACTTCCGGAGCATAATTCTGTAGCTGAACACATCGCCTTGATGCTTTCCCATTTTAACCGTACTCTGATAAGCAAGTGCAGGAGCATGGGCTGAAGTTTGATTTGGTTTATCTTCTAGCATGAGTACACCATGAGTACTAGTACGTAAATAGTTTATGCTGATCAACATTAAACGGATACAACTAACAGGACCTGGTGCCATATAACCCAAGTGTTCAAGGCATGCTCATGGAGATACGACGCTGTTATCGGTTAAAAGCTTGGCTATGGCGTCAAAGTCTGCAATATGCGCTGTCGTATATATCACCATTAAATAGGACGTTGCTAGCTAGGCTTCAACTTGCAGAGCAAGATCAAGTCCGAGTGCTCATGGTGCAGGTACTCTTTCCAAGGACACATCTAACATGATGTAGAGCCTCTTCCAAGGTTCCACGAAGCTGGCCGGCTCTGATTTGATCGAGAACTAGGAGAACTGGAAAATATCTATAGTAAACCGTAAAAACCGCAACAAATGAAACAAAATCAAGTTTTGAAATGAAAACCGCTCGGTTTTTTTGGTTTACCACTTAGTTTTTTTGGTTTACCGACCGGTTTGAATGGTTTTTAGTTTTTCAATTTTTTTTGAAACTTTTAAACTAAAAACCAGTCGTCCTCTCAAATTGGATCGGATCGGTTTGACCGAAAACCGTGAAAACCAGTCCGATTTGGGCGGTTTTGTAAACCTTGGCCTCTTCAGGGAACTCAATGGACGTCTCTAAGCATCCGATGGGCATGCACTGAAGTACCAATGCTCTGAAGTGATGAAGTCCATGTCAGAATAGTGTTCAGTACCCTAATAAAGTTGGGATGCCTCGCATGCAAAGAATCTGCCTTTGAAATGAGCTTTCACTGATCCCACATACTTAAATCCTAGAGCCCATCTACGAGACTATAGGATGATATATGAATCTTTGTTTATGTTCTAAGTGGTACTTGAACTTTTGTTATGCCAAAGCGTCCATACATTTTTCCTATGCATCTTTATTAACCTTTTGCACAAAGCTGTGGCGGCTAGATTAGTCATTACAATCTTTTGGTAGTGGGGACTGAGGATACTAGTTTAGGGTGTCTGCCCTCGCCCCGTGGGTGGTCTTTCCTTCCTATATTCTTTCCCTTCTTCCCCACGTCCCATACGTACCCTTCATCTCTCCTCCTCTCTTCGTAATCTAGATGGACAAAGTCCACCAGCTGTTGGTGTGGGTGGTGCCCGCGCTGGAGATAATGCAGGCACGCTGCTAGCTTTTTGCACAAAGCTAGGTATGGCGGCTAGACTAGTTATTACAATCTTTTGGTAGTGCAGACTGAAAGAACACTAGTGTAAGGTCTGTCCCTGGCCTTCCTATTATTTCATCCATGCCCCTCCCCTTCGTGTCTCCTTCTCTTCCGTAACTGAGATAGACAAAGTAAAGTGCACCTGCGGTTGGTGTCCATGGTGTAGATAACGCGGGCAGTACTGCGAAGAAAGCTCCGCCAGCTACGATTGTGTTTAGTGTGTTCTCTTTTATTTAGCAAAAAAACATGCTGATGCCTATAAATAAGCAGCAAACATTTGCTGCTGCAAAATTCATCAGGCAAGCAGAGAATTCTGCCATCCAGAATCCCCCCCCCCCCCCCCCCCCCCCCCCCCACAAACACCCCAACCCAAAGCGCGCACACACAATGGCAGCGAATGGTGAGGAGGGACCTGTCTGCCTCATTTGTCGTGTGGACAAGCGAATCCGTGGGACAGATGGCAGCGGATACTCACCCGAGTGGATGTCCATTGGCCCGATGTTCAAGGAGACTGACTGGATGAAGCAAGAGAAGTTCAATCGGCTCAAAAGCGCCCTTAACGTCCCCGACCACCAACAAGTTGATGAAGGATTCCTCACGCCATACCTGCCCCAAATGGCGGAGCACAAGGAGCGTGCACAGGGGCACTATTTCAACGTGTTGTTCAGCAAAATGACCACTGATGATTTTTTGCGCATGATGCTGCTGGATGGATCCTTCGTCCTTTCTCATTTCGGCCTGCTCAAGAGTGAAGAAGCAGGCCAGGAAAGGGCAAGAACCGCAGATTATGATCACGATGTCGTCTTCCTCTTCGAAAACCAGGTACCTTTCTTCATATTGAAAGAAATATACAAGATGTTTAGCACTGGAACTGATGAACCCAATGGTTTGGGCAACTCCAACAACTCAATTGTTCTTGAAACAATTGCGAGACACATCAAATCCATTCTCCTTGTAAATCATTATGTGCATGAGTCAGTGGTGTTGAACATGAATGAAGGCGATCCTGAGCACGTTGCGCACCTATTCTATAAGTACTTCCTGCAGCCTACTGCTACCCCCGGCCAGGATCAAAACATTGAAGACGAAGCCACCGATAACGTCAAGCGCCCACCTTGTTGGCGCTCTGCGACCTACTACTACGCTGCTGGCGTTAGGTTTGCTGAGCTCGAGCTCGACAGCAACGAAGCGCGTTCTATCCTACACATTAAGCTCACAGACGACAAGCTTCAGATCCCTTGCCTGGTGATACAGAACAACACATCAACGATCCTTCGCAACATGGTGGCGCTGGAGCAGTGCAACCCCAATGTTGGCAGCAGCTTCACGTTTTACTGCCTGTTTATGGAGCAGGTCATGAGAACAGAAGAGGACGTCAGACTCCTGATGAGTAAGGGTATCATTAGTAACTTCCTATGTAGCGACAAAGCTGTCTTGGAAAACTTTGCTGATCTCTGCAGAGGCATCACCATCAACGTCAACAGTCGAGAATTCAAGGACCAGAAGCGGATAATTGAGAACCTCGAGAAACTCTGCAAGAACCCATGGCAGAAATCCTTTGCGTGGCTGCGACACGACAAGTGCAATAACATTCTAAAGACGTTAGCAGTTGTGGCAGGGTTCTTTATTTTCTTATTCACGCTGGAGCAGGCGGTGTTTGCTGCTTTGAGCTATTTCAAGAAGAACCCGTAGCTGCATGTTCCAAGTAATAAACCTGCCTGCACGTTGTCTGCTCCTGGATGCCTGCGGGAGGAATGCAGAATTGGTGGAGCCAAATGGATGGAGACGACGTCAATTATGCAGCTTGTTCAACTGTTATCGCCTTTCCTTTGTAATTGCAATAATGTTGTAGCAAAAAATGTGCAAGGCTTGTATTTAATCTGGTTTTAAGAAAGTGTAACGCCCTAGCTGTTAGAAACCTGTAGTAGCTGTGGTTTGAGCCTATGAGGCTTAGAATAAAGTGGAGTTCTGGGATTCCCACATTGGTTGTTTTAGACGGGTAAGATTTAGCATATAACCCTCGTTGTTACAATCATAGCGCTTCTAGGTCACACTTTTGCATGCGGGGCATTACAAAAAATGTGGCAGAACCGCTCCAAAACCGATTGAGTCTTACAATAAAGTTCAAGTAGTCTTAACAGAAATAAGTTTAAAACAGAGCGAAAGTGACATAGAAGAGATACGACGGTTTTCTACGATGAAACATATCTTACCCTAAGACATGCTTCACTCCTCACGATCGAAGTTCGGTGAGGAGGGAACCGGTTCACAGGACCTGTTCACAGGAGCCTCACCTTTCAACACTCCTCGACCGCAACAGCCACACTAACTACCTGCAAAGAGAACTACACACAACAAAAAAAAACAACAAACCGTGAGTACGAATTACTCAGCAAGTCTTACCCGTTCAAATTGGCTAACTACAGCCGACTCTTAAGCATGAGAGGCTGACTCAGAGGATGGCTATTTGCATAAAACATAGCACTAACAGTGAATCCTTACTTTCAAGTTTTAGCAGTTAATTAAGTACAACGAAGAATAAATTTAATTTGCACTATCGTCTACTACAATCATGGTTGCCAAACAATTACTTATAACTAAGCAAACAAATCATATTATCATTATTATTAGTCTAGTTATTACTACGACATGACACAGTGAACAAGTGGTACTCGTTACTGTGAGGAGCAGCGATTATAATTGATTTACACTAGCTGGGAAAACCCAAAGTACACGACACGCACGTGCTTCTCAGAAGCCGCACGTGGCCACCTTTCGCTCAACCCATAGGGCCGGTTCGAACAGGCGCACCTCTTTCGAGCACAGGGTCCTCCATGCAATCACCACATGGAACATATCCATGGCTAGACACAAAGCTCTCCCCCACCGCTGTCAAAAGAGAGGTGAGGGTCGTCCAGCCACTACGGCGTTTTACTACATCAGTTTCTTGGGTTCTATGTTCTCAGTATGTATTCGATACGTACAAACTTGCTCAACAGGGTCACACTCGAATCGGTCCTTACCTGACATAGACGGAGCTACCACCGCGAAGGCCCAGCCTTCTCAATCCCTCCTATACTCTATCCCCGCCCGGTCTCAGGTTTATTCAAGTTTGGGATAAAGTTTAACCTATAATCTCGCGAGTGAGGCTTCTCATTCACTCGACTTCTACCGTTGATTAGAACTGATAGCCTAGCTCTACATCGAGTTACCTGTACCAATATATACTCAACAAGAGTAATTGGTACTATCATGCATTTCTAGGATTCCATACAACTCCTACAACTTAATGCACAATACATTAGCTATACAATACAGAGTGATAAAACAAAAATTTAAAACAGGGTTAATGCACCGGGGCTTGCCTTCGGTTTGCTGCGAGTTAGCACAAACAAGAGGAAGGTCTTCAGCGACGGACGACTCTAGAGCGATCAGCGCTAGATCTTGGTCTTCCGCGACGTTTTCTAAATGTGTTAAGTGATATGCGAGTGCGATTAGTGATGAATCTAAAGACATCTAATATTTTACTTGTCCTCGCATGTGACAAGGACCTCACATGCGATGATAGGCTCAAGAATGCATGTGGCAAGGAGGAATATGTGATGATATGACAAGAAAAGTATGATGATGATTTCATGAAAATAAACTTTATTGGACCAAGGTGCTGCTAGAATTTTTTAATATGGTCCTTGAAGGCATAAATCAGAAATTTAGTTGCTCAAAATACTAATAAAACTATAACTAATTTCTGGACAAATTTTGTATTTTATTGCAGTATTATAAATTTCTAATGAATTAATTCGTATCTAAGAGTAATAAATTATTTATAAATAGTATATAAGTGTAAAAAAATCCTAAATAACTCTAAGATGACATATACTAATTAATAGAACCTAATTATGCATTTTTCACATTTTTAATATGCAGGAAAAGTGATGATATGAATGTATGTGCAATGCACTTTATTTAGTTTTTATAATTAATTCTAATGCAGAAAATGCAACTTTGAAAGTTCTAAAATATTCTACATGATGAGAGGATTCCAATGGTATATTATTTTTAATTTTTGGAGTTCATATGAATTTTCTATGATTTTTGCAAATTTTAACTAATTTCTGCGCAACTAATAAACGATTTTCTGAATTTATTGTTTCGGGCGCCACATGGCGAGCTGTGAGTTATGCCGCACGGAGGTTCGCTGGAACGTGGCCGCATGGGATCAAATCCTGTGGCCACACGGGATTCTGCGCTCGGCGCGAGCTGGCTGTTTCGGCCAGTCGGCCAGGGCGGACGGTGGCTGGCGCGAGGTGGTGCCGCGCCGGAGGCAGCGGGCCGACAGTGGACACAGCCGTTCTTCGCACCATCGTGGTCGCCATCAACAGGGGGTCCAGTGGAGTGGTTATCGGCGTGTGGAGCTCACCGGAGAAGCGCGACGGCGACGAGCGGCTCGGACGAAACTTCGGCGGCGCGTAGAAAGCGACGCGGTGGAGAAAATCCCAAGAGACTTGCTTCGGGAGCTTCACCACAGGGAGAAGAAGGCCGGCACAGAGGTTGTCGGCGTGGAGACGGACCGGAGAGTGGTCGTCACCGGTGAGGGTGGTGCGGGTCCGATGGCCGGCGGCGGTGAAGGTCCGAATTTTCTGCCCCAAGTTAGAGAAAGACGTCGATTAGCAACCCAAAAGATGGCCTCGGAGTTGGACCACAAGGATCGGAGAGAAATCGAAGGATTCTACACCGTTGGTGACGGAATTCGGTGAGGTTTCGGCCGGCGAGGTCAACCTTCGAACATTTGGGGAATAACGGGATTTGCTCTCGCTCGGGGAGGTGGAGGCGAGCTCGGGGCGAGCTTGAGGGGTCACTGGCACCACTTCTGAACGAGGAAAGAGGGGCCGGGGTGACTAGCCGGGGTGCTTCACGGCGTTCGCGCGTTCGGCTGCGGAAGAGTGCGCGCTAGAAAGAAAGGAAATAAATCAAATAAATAAAATGATATTAAATTTTGAAGACAGGTTAGCCCGGCGGGAGTAAGTGGTATGGCCTGCACAAATAATGTAGAACACTAGACAACCTTCCATTCTTTAACCTCCAGACAGTGGACTGGAACTATGGATCTGTGGCTGCAGTTCAGGCAAGCAAGGTGCACATGCACCCCTTTAGGTCCTGTTCGGTTAGAGGAGGGACTAGGAGGGGATTGAAGTGAAATGAGAGAGATTAAATCCACAGCTAGAGAATAATGGATTCATTCCCTTCCAATCCCCCTCCTATTCCCCTGAAAACGAATGAGCCCTTAATGTGCTTATGAAACTCGTCAAGCCTCACGTGGCAACAAGTCGCGTGCCAGGATATGTCGTTCGCCAACTCGCCAAACTTTGGACATGCAAGTCCGCGAGCAGCCGCATTGCCCGTCACGTGTGTTCCTGCCCAACCGAATAACAATTGACATGCAAGCAATTTAGTTCAATCCGAAGGCAACACACGTCACAAAAAATGAGTAGTCCCAAGCTCGTCAGAAAAAGTAAAAGACGATGTGACATAGAAAAAGAAGGGCATCTTGTTTTAAATCCATGTAACTTTTCTCTATCTCTGCCCTGCCACTGCAAATGATAAAGTTTTCAAGATTTCATAATAGCTCAGCGGATTATTGATGTCCCAAGCCATCGATAAGAAAGGCTAGTTGCATTGTGACATTGCTTATAATGAAAACTAAAGTTTATATAGATGAGAACACGAGTACAATCTTATCTAACCAAGGTCTAGCGCTACCATTTGAGAAATTAATAATTTAGTACGATGGTATGATTCATTTTTATTTTTATGTAGAATAAATTACTGCATGTGTGGAACTTTTTTTAGTTAATCTAGAACAATTTCAGTTCAATAAATGAAACTAATTATTTATAGTTGCAGAGTAAATATTGATGTATAATAGGTACCTTTCGTAATCATAGGATTTATAATAGGTACCTTTCGTAATCACACGATATAAATGGGTATGAAAAATTCCGTAATCATAGGATGTTACAAGACATGAACACACATTTTTACTAACAAATTTATATAGGATTTATTACGTAAGCATAAACATAAGTTGTCATCAAGAAACATACTGAAGTTCTTACATGGTATAAACAAAAAAATCTATCACAAAATATATGAAAGTTAAATGGCGTACACATGCATTTAAAACAATGTATACTAACATTTAATAATGTGTTTCATACATTATGTCATGCTTATTCGGTTGTTGCTTTGATCTCAGGTTCCAAGATGATCCGCTTGATGTTGGGCCGTGTTTTCTGCTGCCAAGCTTGCTCGAACCTTGGCTGTTGGACGAGCTGTCACCAGCCCAGCTGGATCGACCTTGCAGGCCGGCACATGGGCCAGCGTGACGCGCACTGAGGGTCACGCAGGGGCTGCCGTGACCGGGACCGCGAGTCGCTCGTGTGGCTCGGAAGACTCCAGAAGGGAGGGCGAGCGACGGGAAAGATTTTGGTGGAGCACTGCAAACCGTCGCGACCATCCAATGTCTTGTAACACTTAGTTGTTTATGAATAAAGAAGCAACGTTGTTCAGGCTCGAAACTAAAAAAAAATTTAAAACAATTCCAACTAGCTAAAAAAATTAATTTAAATGTCAAATTGCGAGTTTAAACTTTTGAAAGAAAGCTTGTGAAATAAAAGTTTTTCCTCTGCAATTCTTTGCAAAGATTTGAATTTGAGAAGTTTTCGTAAAATCTTATTTAAGGTCTAAATAATTGTTCCTTTAAAAATAGTTGATTGTTTTCCCCAAATTCTTAAAATAAAATATATTTCAAATTCGGATTCATTTCAACAAGAAAAGTTGTTTCTTATAAAGGTCCTGCAAAGACTTGGATTTTTTAAATTTTCATAAAATTTTAGTTGAATGTTAAAATGGCCCAAAAGAACTATTCCTTTAAAATGATTGCCTTTTTCTAAAAAAATTATAAAATAAAATTTATTTAGAATTTGAACTCGGTCCCAAAACAAAAGTTGTTCATCCCAAATCTCTCTATCATCTTGCCATGATTCAAAAATTTCAGACCTCTGAAGGTACTCTTTTAAGACCTCAAAAAATGGCTAAATAATCTGCCTTCAGCAGATTTCTTGAAGTGTCCTTATCAGTTAGCCAATTTTAAAGTTACATATATTTTATCTTTCTTGGCAAGGACCTGTGCATGTGGTTTATGTTATAGACCAGATGTTTAAGAAACTTTCTACAAAGTTTTGAGCAATTTTGGGCTTGTTTGCTTTTCCTTTCTCGGTTCCCAAATTGCTTAAGCATTAAGCTTGGCTGACCATTTTCTCAGATTCTTTACAATCACTTGTCTTGTGCCTGTTGTTGGATTAAATCCAATTCAAATTT
The DNA here is from genome assembly GCA_001602315.1 of Zoysia pacifica. Taxonomy (NCBI): domain Eukaryota; kingdom Viridiplantae; phylum Streptophyta; class Magnoliopsida; order Poales; family Poaceae; genus Zoysia; species Zoysia pacifica. The sequence continues at coordinate 26,371 of BCLH01000250.1, forward strand.
CGTCTTGAATCCAAATACAAATTGTTCCTTTTGGGATACTCTCTCTTCTTGCAAAGTTTCAAGATTTTCAAAGTGTTGGAAGTATTTATTTTGGACCTTAGAATTTGGTCAGTTGCTCTGCTTTCAGAGGATTTTACCAAGACTCCTTTTCCGTTAGACAATTTCGAAATCCCATATCATCTTTCTCCTTTAGCCAAATCTGGTGCATGTGATCTATGTTGTAGACTCCATGTTGAAGAGCAATTCTGCCAAGTTTCGTTCCAATTGGAGTTCGGGGAGTATTTCTTTTACACCATGGAAAATGGTAGACTGCTCTGTTTTTCAGAGGTTTCAGAAACTCCTTATCAGTTAACTATTTTCGAAACTACATATCTTCCAATTCCTATTGAATCAGCCTGTGCATGTTGGTTAGAATGGATACCACAAGATAGAAAACTATTTCCCCAAGTTTCAACATGTTCAAAGCACTGGAAGTATTCCTTTTGGACCCCCTCTAAAATGGTAAACTGATTTGGTTTTCAGCAGATTCAAAGTTATCGATCAACCACATTCAGAATTCCATATATTCGAGTCCTTTCTGAATCTACATGTGCATGTCAGTTGGATTGAAGATTGCAAATTGAGCAACCCTTCGTCAAAGTTTCCATCCAGTCGGAGTTCATCTGCTATTTATTTAATGGCACCCAAAACGGGTTAAATGTTAAGCCTGCTGGATCATTTCCTGCCATGCGGGACCCGCTTGTCAGCCGCACGCCGCCTTCTTCCCCAACCACCGCTTGCCAGCGAGCTCCCTTCGTGGCCGGCATGCAGCCAGCCACGTCGACCCTCGCCTCGTGTCCCTCCCCTTCAATGCGGCACGATCAATGCCCTATCGACCGAGCTCCTTCCTCCCTCATTCTCGCTCTCATTCCTCTCTGGACATGGCCACCACCTCGCCCTCTGCGCGCCGCCATGGAGCAGCCACCTCCGAGCCGCCCCTGCCCTCCTTCCTGACGAGGAGATGCGCCCTGCCCTCCTCGAACCTCCTAGCGCCCCAGCTTGCTTCCTCCTCCGCTGGATCCGAATGAAATCGAAGTTTCCCCATTATTGTTCGAGTTTTTGACCGCCGGCCGGTTTTCTTCAAAATCCGGCAACTCCGGTGAGCCTCGCCGCGTCTCTTTCTCGCTCTGACCAGTTCTCTTTCTACCGCGCCCTCCAGAGCTTTCAATCGAGCTATATGTGGTCGGATTTGCAGGAATTTCACAGTTGAACGCGCCGGCGCCGCCTGAACTCGACACCACTGCCGGCAAGCACCCCTCTCCAGCCGTTTTCCAAGCCTACAGCACCCACGCCAGTCTTCTCCGTGTCGTCATGAAGCTCCTCCAGAAGACGCCGTCGCGTTCCTTGACCCACAGCACCCGCGCCTTCTCTCTGGCAGCCTAGCTCCGGTGAGCACATCCGAACGATGACCACCTTTCTGGGCTCCCCACGTTTCGTGGTCAGTTTAACACTAGCCGTTGTGACCACAACGGCACAAGACGCGCTGCTCCGCCGCGCGCCGGCGAGCTCTGACCGCCAGTCGTGGCTGCCGCCTGAGAGTGAGCCGAGCTCCCATTGGATCCCCTGTGGCCGTGGCGATCTGGTGCGACCTACTACTACGCTGCTGGCGTTAGGTTGTGACAGACCACTCCACAGAAGAGACAATCCATCGACCACAAGATTTTATCGGGTGTCACTCGATGAAGCGAGGACTAACAGTACAACTCAAACACGATAAAATATACTACAAACTGTTGCTTAAATTCATAAAACCAAGATTTTTGAAAGCGCAGAAGCAATGACCTGAATTAAACTAGGATCTCCTGCAGACTATGCATAAGATGACATCGAGCCCATACGATGTATCCTCTAGCAGCACACAAACAACAGCGGCGAGCAGGGCTTCCAACGGACATAGTTATCTTCGAGGTTGCTTCTGCCAATTGGTCCAGAGGAGGGAGAGAGAGACCAGCTGCACATAAAATCACAGAGAGCCAAGCCCTGAGCATTCAAATGCTCAGCAAGTCTTACCCGTCAACGTGGCCAACTACAGCCGACTCTAAAGATATGATGAGGCTGACTCACATGGGATGGCCATTTGCAAAACCAGTACTAATATAGTGAGTCTTTATATTCTAGTTTTAGCGGTAAATTAAGTTCACGGAATATAAATTTAGTTTGTGCTATAAAGCTATATCAAACATGGTTGCCAGGCAATTGCCTATAAACTAAACAACAGTCATATTATTATTATTATTAGTTCAGTTATTACTACGATGTCACTCAGTGAACAAGTGGTACTTGTTACTGTGAGGGACAGTGATTATAATCGATTTACACCAGCTGAAAAAACCCGAAATACACAACACGTACGCGCCTCTCGAAAGCCGTACGTGGCTACCTTTCACAACAATACTATAGGTCCGGTCGATGCCTACTTCTCCCGAGAACTTGGTCCTCCATGCGACCACCACGCTGGATGTGTCCATGGTTAGATCCAAGTCTCTCCTCCACCATCCGCCTAAAGAGGAGTAAGGTTACGTCCAACCACTGCAGATATTGAGCTACATCGGTTTCCTAGGCCCATAATTCCAGTATGTATTCGATTCGTTCAAACTTGTTCAACAGGGCCACACTTGAATCAGTCCTTAACGACACAGACGGGACTACCATCATGAAGGCCCAGCCTTCTCAAACCCTCCTATACACTGTCCCCACCCGATCTCTGGTTAATTATTGTGTGGCAAACCTAGAGCTCGCGAGTGACTTTCTATTCACTAGACTTCTATAACTCACGAGTGACTATTCACTCACTCGATTTCTATAGCTCGCGAGTGACTATCCCTTTACTCGACTTCTATAACTCGCGAGTGACTTTTTATTCACCCGACTTCTACTGTGAACTAAAACATAGCCTAGCTCTACATCGAGTTACCTATACCAATATATACTTAATAGGGTAAGTAGCGCTATCATGCATTCCAGGGTTCCAAACAACTCCTACAACTTAATGCACAGTACATTAAGCATACAATACATAATGACAAAATAAAATGATTTTAAATAGGGTTAATGCACCAGGGCTTGCCCACAGTTAGCTTCCTTTGCCAAAGGAACAACTCCAAGCTCTCTTTCAGGTGAGTTGGGTCCTAACATGAATGATATGTAAAGAAAGGAATTATAATGGTGTTTAACTTTAAATAAAATCACATGCGATGACAGCATTTTATTTTCAAAAGACACAATTTTAGTTGCAAAACTTTTTTAAAATGGTTTTTAGAAACATAAAATATAACTTAAGTTGTTCATAAAATCAGAAAGGTCATAAAATAAGTTTTGAGAAAATCTCAGAATTTATTGAATTCAAATGGATTTATAATGAATTTAAATACCATGTGAACACAATAAATTATTTTAAAATAATTTCAGATGAAATTAAATACAAAATTTTTCTAAAACATAAAATTTATGATGTGATTCTCTGAAATTAACTTCATCGTGAACTTCAACGTGAAATCTTAATGGTTCTGCGACGTGATTATCTGAAATGAACTAAGGGGCTGGGAGCTGAAAAAAGTAGCTTCTCTTGATTTTATGAAGTGATTCTCTGTCCTGATTCTAAGATTTTATCCTAGAGAATCAAAGAGAATCACTATCAGCCATAGAATCACTTCACAGGAGAATTAGGATTGAATCTAGAGAATCAGGAGCTGGGAGCTCTATCAAAGAGTCCCTTACACTGACCGATGGCATAGGTTAGGAAAGACCTTTACCGACTGACTGCACGTCGCTAAGGCGTAGGTAATGAACCGTGGTGTAGCGTAAATATGATTCATGCCCATGCATAAGCTGTGTGGACCACACCTATGTCGCAACTTGTTTACTCTATCATACTCGCTTCACATAAAAAGATTAATCGGGAGTTACTACACTTTGAGACACTAGCATTTGAGTTGGTGCAGCACTAAAGTTTTGTGCTTCTTCTATACTATAAATGTCCAAACGGGCCTGGCTTATTGGGCTGGCAAGAAGCACGCGAGCAATGGTGTGGCCCAAGCATGGCCCGGCTCATCCAATTTTGGGTCCGGGCCAGCCCAGCGCAAGGATATGGGCCATCCTAGGGCCAAGGAGGCAGCCCAATGGGTGGCACTGCACGGCCCAATTAAGATTTATTAATTATGTATTTAATTTATATGCAGTCAAATAAGGTGATGTGGTCTAGTGGTAAGGTGGGGTACTTTACTTTCCATAGGTTGTGAGTTCAATTCTGAATTCTCGCACTATATTTTGCATCATTTAGCATTGAATTTATCTAATTCGACTGGAATCCCAATTGGGCCGGCTCGGTACAAATAGTAATTTCAGAACTGTGCCATGGTCCTCTATAAGCTTCATGGCCTTTGAAGCATTGGAAACCTCAAAGGTATGAATGTTTTGGTGATTGAATGAAAACTATAAACTAAATCGCTGGATGTAGGTTCAACAAACGCTCATCTCCGTGCCTCCAAGTTGGTTACCTCAAGGATGCTCGACGCCTCGGTGAAGCTTCAAGGTTGAAGATGGATCAAAGTTAAGGATAAGTTAGAGACCTTTGTGGCTTAGTTTCAGGCCTTGAGTCCATAAGAAAAACCAAAACTATAAAGAGGGGTTGAGTCGCTTCTCTTAGGTCTTACAAGTGTTCGGGAGTTTGGATGCTCTAGGATCTCTGTCAACACTTGAGTGATAAGAGAAAGCATGAGGAAGAAAGGTGCCGAAGAGTGGAAACAAGACAAGCATGAAGTCTTCAAGTCAGTGTCAGGCAGAGTCACTGGACAGTCTGGTGAGTGTCTCATATAGTCCGGTGTCTGAGGTTTCAAAGTTCTAGAGAGGGTGCAATCTGCTGGAAGGAATAAACGAGGTCACCGAACAGTCTAGTGAGCCTCAAGGATCAGAGTCTAGAAGGGTTATTTCTAGAGCCAGAAGGGTAGAAGTCATCAGACAGTCTTGTGTTTGTGAAGAAGTTCAGAGAAAGGTGCCTCTGGAAGTCAAAAAGAGGAGGCCATTGAACAATCTGGTGAAGGTATGCGCTGGACAGTCATGTGTCATATGGAATGGGCTCTAGAGAGGAATATTTTTTGTCTAGAAGAAAACTGGAGCCATCGGACAGTCCAGCGGTCAGTTACCCGATAGCTTTTTGACATCAGTTTCCAACTAGGCTTGTAGCCTATAAATACTGTTGAGGGAGCTGTTGTGGATGGTACGAGCGGCCAGAAAAGATAATGGAGCACTTGTTAAGAGCCAAGGGTCCCCAATGAGAGCAAAAGGAAGAATCTTGAGAGATCTTAAGTGCTAGTAGAGAGTAGCTAGAGTATCCATGCATTTCTAGAGCTTGTGAGGCTTAAGAGGAGTGTCTTCGACTTGTTACTCTTGGTCTATGGTAGCCTAGACCGGTTAGACGTCGGTTCGAGCTTCCAAGGAGATTGTGAAAGACGACAACAAGTTTGTGAGCAGTTTCGGGTCCTCCGCTTGAACGGGACACGAAGAGAGAGCGCTCGAGCCTTGGAGGCTTGCTCCTGAGAAGAGCCATTGTCCGGGAGAGCTGAGATCGCTGGTGTTTTCACTCCGGGAGTGAAGCCTGTCTTAGAAGAGCATCATTTCGAGAACGACAGGAGGGACCAAGTCTTCGACGGGAGTAGTCCAACAAAGATTAGGGGAAGGCACCATCCTTTCAAAACCTCGAGAAAAATCAGTAAGCATTCCTTCTCTCTACTTTGTACTTACCGCATTTATCTCATTGCAAGTAGTGTTGTTAGGTTGCTCTTTTGCCTCTTGGTGGCTATCATGCCTACGTTGTTTGCTTGATCGTCTTGCTTGTCTCATCTTTAATCCTAGTTATCTATATCTAGTTGTACTTTATTATTCTCCTAGCTTGTTCTTGTCTTGAATAGCTTCTATGTTGCTAGGAGTTGGTTGTTGGCCCACTAGATTCTAGAAAGTTTTGGAAATGTTAAAAAATAGTGTAGTACCCGATTCACCCTCTTCTCAATCACTTGATCCTTACAAGTGGTATCAGAGTTAAGTGCTCCATTTGTGGCTTAACCACCCTTGAGAAGTGATCAGGTGTGATGGAGAAAGGTTCTTCATCAGGGTCCGGTAGTGGCCCATGAAAGGATCATTTGCTAAGCTACCTATATGCCAACAAACCGGAGAATTCGGGTAACTACATGAATGACTTGGCCAACTCTTCTAGTGATGCTATATGTGCTATCATAAATAAAAATACCAATTATCTTGAGCTTCTAGAGACATATACTCATTTTCGGTCTTATGATGGTGAAACTATAGTTGATGCCTTGCGTCAATTGCATGATCTTGTGGGGAAGATTAACTCCTTTGAAGGAATTCTCAGGATCACCCATGATGAGTCACCTAAGATATTTCTCTCTGTAAAGGAAACCAACTCCCTATCTCTTGATGAACCAATTAGTGATGATCAAGCTCTACCAAGCATGGATAATCTTCATGCCTCTACTTCAGGTGCTAATGTTGAAGAACATGCTCACCACACTTTTGAGCCATGACTTTGCAAGCTTACTTCCTCTTCTAGCATTACCTTTCATAATTGATATTGCTAGATCTCTCTTAGAGGATTCTTATGTGATGAGTAGGATAATACTACCTTGCTTCTTAATGAAATTCAGTGTGATCTATGCTCTTGCCTAGATAAGCTTGTTGAATTGATAAATTCCTATGGGCGGCGCCAAATCTCTATTGAGGAGGCTATCATGAAAAAGGTTGATGTGTGGACGACATGTCACGAAATCTATAGAAGGCATGATCCTCCTATTGAAGCTGCACCTACAGACATGGAAGATGTTAGTACGAGTGAATCAAGTAATGCTTTGGTTACTAATCCATCTTTTCTCATGGCTTCTAGCAAGGTAAATTACAAAAAAGGAGGAAAGCATTGGGTTCTTGATAGTGGCTGCACCCAACATATTCAACAATATTAAAAAAGATGAAGATAGAGATAAAGTGACATTTGATGACAATTCCAAGGGAAGAATCAAAGGATTGGGCAAGGTTGCTATCTCCAATGACTTGTCCATATCAAATGTGTTGCTAGTGGAATATTTGAGTTTCAATTTTCTCTCAATAGCTCAACTGTGTGATCTTGGTTTCACTTGCTCATTTAATAACAAAGGTGCCGAGCTAATCAACAAATCTTTGGGTTTTTTACTTTCATGGTTTTTGGCACAACAATCTCTATATAGTGAACTTCTCATCAAATGAAGTGGCTCCCCAAACTTGTATCATTGCAAAGTCCTCCAAAGGACGGTTATGGCACAGGAGGCTTGCCCACATTGGTATGGGGCAATTAAAGAAAGTCACAAAGAAAGGATTGGTCGTTGGAGTTCTTGATGTCATGTTTGAAAAGGATAAGTTGTGTAGTGCTTGCCAAGCTGGAAAATAAGTTGCTACCCTTCATCTTTGCAAGACCATCATATCTACCTCAAGACCGCTCGAGCTTCTTCATATTGATTATTTGGGCCAACAATATACAAAAGCCTCGGAGGAAATCTCTATTGCTTGGTGATCGTTGATGATTACTCTTGGTATTCTTGGACCATCTTACTAGAAGACAAGTCACAATCTATCTCCAATTTCAAGAAGTTCACCAAGAGGGCCCAAAATGAGTTCGAAGTAAAAAATAAGAAAATAAGGAGAGATAATGGGTCCGAGTTCAAGAATTCTACAATTGGGGAGTATTGTGATGACCTTGGCATAAAGCATGAGTTCTCGGCCACTTACACTCTGGAGCAAACTAGGGCATGGAACGGAAGAATAGGACTCTTATCTCTCTTGCAAGGGCTATGTTGGATGAATATGGGACTCCGGAAATATTTTGGACTGAAGCTATCAACACCAGTTGCTATACCTCCAACCGGGTTTGTCTTCTTCATCTTTTGAAAAAAAAAAACACCTTATGAGCTGTTGGTTGGACGGAAGCCTAACTTGGCTTACTTCCAAGTCTTTGGTTGCAAGTGCTATATCTTCAAGAAGAGGAAGAAATTGGGAAAATTTGAGAATAGGATTGATATTGGATTTCTTGTTGGATATTCAGGTAACTCTAAAGCTTATCGTGTTTTCAATGCAACAATCAAAATGGTAGAGGAGTCTTGTGATGTCCATTTTGATGAAACTAACGGTTCCCAAGAGAACCAAGAGATTCATGATTATGTTGTAGGTGATGAATCTTTGGAGGAGACGATGAGGAAGATGCCCATGGGAGAAGTCATACCAAGAGAAGATGATGAACGTTCTACACCCCCACTGGCACTGGAAACATCCTCCTCAACACAACAAGAGGCCACTGCATCAACAAATCAAGCTCCTAGTGGACATCCTCAAGAGCCTTCTACCCCATTTCTATGGAGCAAGCTCAACATGATGCTTAAGATGCTTCGCCGCTTCAAGCTTCTCCAACTCAAAAGGCTCCAAAGAGGCACAACCCCATTATTCAAGATCACAGAAGTGACTTGATTCTTGTGAGTCCCTCTCAAGGGATAAAGACACAAAGAAATCAGTAAAAACCCAATTATAATAATGATGAATCCACTAATGTTGTTTGTGAGAACTCTTTTGTGCCTTTGATAGAGCCCAAGAATATTGATGAAGCGGTGAAAGATCACAAGTGGATGCTTGCTATGCAAGAAGAGCTCAACAACTTCTAGCGGAACCAAGTATGAGAGTCGGTGAAGGGGCCAAGAAGGAGGATGTCATAGACGTCAAGTGGGTGTTCAATAACAAGCAAGATGAGAAGGGAAATGTTGTGAGGAACAAAGCAAGGTTTGTGGCTAAGGGATACTCTCACGTGGAGGGAGTTGATTTTGATGAAACTTTTGCTTCCGTTGCTTGCCTTGAATCTATAAAAACTTTGCTTGCTTATGCTTCACATTTCAATTTCAAGTTATATCAAATGGATGTGAAGAGTGCATTCCTTAATGGCTATATTAATGAGCAAGTTTTTGTAGAGCAGCCACCCGATTTTGAAGACCCAAGCATCCCGACCACATCTATAAATTGAGGAAAGTTTTGTATGGACTCAAGCAAGCTCCAAAGGGCATGGTACGAGCGGCTATGAGACTTTCTTATCGGCAAGGGCTTCAAAATAGGGAGTATCAACGGCACCCTCTTTATTAGGCATATTGATAAAGATCTTTTCATTTGTCAAATATATGTTGATGATATCATCTTTTGTTTCACTAATGATGCCTATAACAAGGAATTCCGTGCCTATCAACACTTCATGCCTATTGAGATGTCCATGATAGGTGAGCTCAACTTGTTCCAAGGCTTCCAAGTCAAGCAAATGAAAGGAGAAACATTCGTCTACCAAGAGAAGTACACGAGATCTTCTCAATAGGTTCGGGATGGAGGAGTCCATGCCTATCAACACTCCAATGGCCACCAATGGCATTCTTTGCCCGGATGAGAAGGGTAAATCAGTCAATAAGAAACTCTATAGGTCCATGATTGGATCTCTTTTATATCTTACCGCTTCTCGTCCCGGCATAATATTTAGTGTGTGCTTATGTGCTCGTTATCAATCTAACCCTGAAAAATCTCATTTAAGTGCTGTCAACTGGATTCTTAGGTACCTCAAGTACACACCAACTATGGGTCTTTGGTAACAAAAAGATGGTGGCTTCAATCTTGTTAGCCACTCTGACTCAGATTTCGCTGAATGCAAAGTGAGTAGAAAGAGAACTTTCAGTGGATGTCAATTCCTTGGAAGATCTTTGGTGGCTTGGAGCTCAAAGAAGCAAAATGCTAGGGCTATCTAATCGGCCGAAGTGGAATATATGGCAGCCGGTGTTTGTTATACTTAACTTCTTTATATGAAGCAAACTCTAAAGGATTATGGGATCAAATCTGATCAAGTTCCTATTTATTGTGATAGCAAAAGTGCTATCAACATGGCTCTTCATCAGGGAGATCATGGTCATACCAAACACATTGAAGTCAAGCATCACTTCATTAGAGATCATGTGGCAAAGAAGGATATTAAGCTAATATATGTGCGCACTCATGAACAATTGGCCGACATCTTCACCAAGCCTCTCGATGAGAAGAATTTCAACAGGTTAAGTGGAGAGCTCAACATTCTTGATTTGTCGAACTTCACACGAGTAACCCCAAACTTAGCATTTCTTTTATATATACTTACTTGCTTGTGTGTGCTTTGTATTTGGTATTCTACTAATTTTGTAGGACCATCATGAAACCTTTTCAAGATAGCAATGGACGAGGGAGCTTGGGAAGAATGCAAAAGGGTTACCCATGGCTAATAGAGAGGTCCATTGTGAGCAAGCTTGAGGAGTGATTCAAATATGATGACGGTATTTTTTTTCTAGTCCCTCTTCATCATGGGCATGCATGTTTCATTCTCGTTTTGCATTCATTCGCATTTCATGCATCGCATTTGTGCCTTGACGTCAAGCATGTACGTTCTCAATATAAGTTGGTTACCCCGAGATATCTTTAAAAGAAATTGTGCGCTTCATGCCATTAAATCATGTCTTTTGAACTCGAAGATCAAAACCACTTATGTGGCTCAAAGATGAATAGTTCATACATTCCCTTGTGCATCTCTAACCCCCTCATGTTAAAAGAGGAGAAAGCTTCTTGGTAAATTCTTGTGTAGGAAGAAGTCCTGACCAAGAAAGCATCACTTGAGGGGCAGACAATGTTGAAGAAACTCAAGAAGATCATTAAAAGAAAGCTTCTACAAAGGATCAATGGGTAATATCTTTCTATGTTCATTTAGCTTTCATATATTTCCTCCTTGTCGTGTCTATTTGGGTGTTCTCTTTTTGATGATAGATGAAAAAGGGGGAGAAGTATTACATGATCGAGAGCATGATCGAGAAAAGAAGACAACAAAAGTGAGAGGAGGACTAATCTATATGATCAAGATGACAAAGTCAAGACAAAAGGGGGAGGAGATCCACCTGATCGAGAAGAGATGAGATGATCAAGAAGAAACAAGATGGAAGAAAAGAGATGATGTAGTTAGGGGTGAAGGATCACACGAAGAAGGAGTACATGGTCAAGGTGAAAGAAGATTGGTTATGGGAAGAAGGGCATGATCAAGAAGGAAAGAGATCAAGGGAAAAAAAGGAAAGCTATGCACCTATCAACGGGGAGAACTAAGCTAAGATATGAAACCCCATGCTGTTTGTGCTCATTGACAAGAGATAGTAAGACAACTTGTTATATCTTTTACTCTTATATGTTGTCTTGTGCTTCAATTCAATCTATTTCGATATCATCTCAATCATATGCATCATGGTTGTCATGAATCACTAAAAAGAGGGAGATTGTAAGCTTCATTACCTTTGAAGCATTGGAAACCTCAAAGGTATATATGTTTTGGTGATTGAATGAAAACCATGAACTAACTCGTTGGATATAGGTTCAACAAATGCTCATCTCCATGCCTTCAAGTTGGTTACCTCAAGGATGCTTGACGATTCGGTGAAGCTTGAAGGTTGAAGATGGATCAAGGTTAAGGATAAGTTAGAGCCCTTTGTGGCTTAGTTTTAGGTTTTGAGTCCATAAGAAAAAATGGTACTATAAACAGGGGTCGAGACGCTTCTCTTGGGTCTTACAAGTGTTAGGGAGTTTGGATCCTCTAGGATCTCTGAAAGCACTTGAAAGACAAGAGAAGGCTTGAGGAAAAAAGGTGCTGAAGATTGGAAATAAGATGAGCTCGAAGTCTTCAAGTTTCAGTCTCAGGCAAAGTCACCGGACAATCCGGTGTCTGAGGTTTCAAAGTTCCATAGAGGGTACAATTTGTTGGAAGAAATAAAGGAGGTCACTACACAGTCCGGTGAGGTCACCGGGCAATCTAGTGAACCTCAAGGATCAGAGTCCAGAAGGGTTGTTTCTGGAGCCAGAAGAGAAGAAGTTACCGGACAGTCCGGTGTCTATGAAGACGTCTAAAAGAGGAGATCACTGGACAGTCCGATGAAGTTATGCACCAAGCAGTCCGGTGTCATATAAAATGGACTCCATAGAGAGATGCTTTTTGTCTGGAAGAAAATAGGAGTCACCGAACAGTTCAGTGGTCAGACTGCAAAGAGTTGACATCTTTTTGAGATTAGCATCCAACGGCCATTTCTGGGCTTGTAGCCCTATAAATACCGTTAGGTGAGCTGTTGTGGAAGATGCATGCTGCCAGAGAAGATAATGGAGCACTTATTGAGAGCCAAGTGTCACCAAGGAGGGCGCAGGGAAGAATCTTGAGAGACCTTAAGTGGTAGTAGAGAGTAGGTAGAGCATTCATTTATTTCTAGAGCTTATGAGGCTTAAGGAGTGTCTTTGATTTGTTGGTTGGGGTATACCACAAGAAATAGTTTCACCTTGCTAGTTCAAAGAGGGATAGACCAACTTAAATAGTCAGTGACCCAAAGCATAGTAACACCGGATTAATCATTTTACGTGAAGCGAGGACGAAAGCATAAGCGAGTTGCTGTGTAGGTGTGCGTGGCCCATGCAGTGTGTGCGTGGGCATGAACCATATTTGAACCTTGGCTGTTACACCATCCGAATTACAATTTAGAAATGTAGACTGATGATAGAAGCAGTGATGACTTATGGGAAAATTTATCCAATGGTGTAAGAAAAAGGAAATTTTAAGGGACCTAGCGTCAGGACCATGTTCTGGTTATACATAACAATGACCAAACTCCTGACCGAGAGCATATTTTCTCTGCATTTTAGTTGTGTCACTCAAGAGTATATAAGCTTTTGTTTTCTAAATATAACTTTGTTCTTCAGTTTACTCAAACTGATAATGCTTCTAACGAGCATGAGCATCAGGAACAGTACCTTGTTGTGAATCACTGGGAACTAAATTTGAAGCATGCAACTAAAAAAATGATCGGCATTCTAAGGCAATGCCCCTTCATAGTAGCGCTGCAAGCGGGGCAGGTTGCAGCTGCCTGCCCCACATCCCGCATCAGCCGCAATGTTCAAAGCGGGCTGATGCGGCGACCCTCATACGGCCGCTAGCTCTGGCGGGTGCACCAGCGGGCAGCCGCTTGCTCTGGCTGCTTATTCTAGGTTGCTAGTTGCTCTGGTGGCTTTATTTATTTAGCCACTTGCTCTGGCCACTTTGAATTACGTTTGTTTAGTTCTTTGGTCACTGCTAGTATAACCAGTACAGACACTTGCACAAGGTCCACTTGCACGGTTAGTATAACTAGATAACCAGTACAGCCACGAAAGCAACTAAACAAACATAAATAGTTATCACTGCTAGTATAACCAGTGATAACTTTATATACATAAGTCCACATGTACTGGTATAGATTTCAATCCTCTGATAATTCACAGAAAATCACAGAAAGTAAAAATAACAGGAAAATCCTATGATAAAGGATTACTACAAATAAATAATTACTCCAAGAGTCAACAGTACTCCTTTTCTCAAATTTCAAAGGTTTAGTGCAGTGGGTACATACGACTGGTTCAATTTTTCACCAATGGAACTGAAAGCTCTGGGTTTTGACTTAATGAATGCTTAGAACTCTTCACATACATATCAAGCCATCGTAAGAAAGGCATGCATTCGACATATCAATTTCCTTGCACATCATCAGAAAGGCATTCCGTTCAAAAAAAAAAAATCATCAGAAAGGCATGCATTTGACATATCAATTTCCAGATGCATTTGTGAATAGATCTACTACTGGCAATAATAAAAGCTTCTACTGAATAGATTTAGTACTGGCAAATTCTTCTATGGCATTGTAAATAGAAAAAAAAAGAAACCTTGATACATAACTTGCACACAATGTACCATTCAGGTGGTTACCATCAAAGCGGATAGGTAAGCATTCAGGTGGTTACAACCGAAGTAGAAAGGTGAGGGGTCGAAGCAGGAGCGAATTGAAGCATGAGCGGTTATTGTGCGTGGTGTCAAAGCAGGAGGGGTCGAGATGATGGTGCTCCGCGTTGAAGCAAGAGCCGTGGAGGTCATCATGCGTGGCATCAGAGGGCGCGTCCTTGACAGTGGAGGGCGAGGCGGCGGAAGGGTGGCCGATGCATCTCGCCCCAGCGATGCTGCAGCTTGCTTCTCTGTCGCCGTGGGTTGGAGGGTCCGGCGGCTAGGGTGCGACGCTGCGGTAAGAGCGCTCGAGACCGCTTCGATGAAGAGGGCTGCGGCGCGGCGTTAAGTGGGTTGCGGTGTGGGCCAAACCCAACGGCTTTGTGGCCAGGCCTGCGCCGCTTGCAGGCCTACATCCGAGTGTTCTGCACATTTATTTTTCTGTAAGATAAATCTGACCCCTACTGTCTCAGGGAAAAAGTTATACAAACTTGAATAATGGAAACATCAATTCAATAACTATGTCTGTTTACAAAAATCAGTTGCACTGCTCTGTGAACATTAAGCGCAATATCAGACAACCAGTGAAAAGGATATTGATTGAGCTCAGAACAACTTTCTGATACATTTTTCATCAATAATTGAAACTTTCTTGCATAATGGTTATGTTCGACATTAATATATACCCAATAATGTGAGCACAGCTGACTTGAGTTATAAGTAATGGAATTACAATCTCTGCCATGTGGAAAACAAACTTTAGGAAAAAGCTTAATATTATCATGGTAGTGTATTGATACAAGGAGTAAACGAAATAAAACACTAAAAACTAACAAAAAATTTTCATATGTCAACTTGTTCTCATTTTTCATTTTTTTAGTGTTCTACTCTGAACTCCTCTAAACCAAATGGCATGAAATCTGTTGACGCTAGAAAGCGCCGTTCCACATGGGCACACACCCGTGCACCGCCGATAGGCCGCTAGGGGCTCTGTCAGGGTTGCCAATCAGGAGGTTCCAGTTCTGGCAGATTTGCACCAGCACATGCAATCTCGAGCTCAGGAGGGACCCCGTCGGAACAGGAGGTTCCTAGGGTTGATCTAGGCTCGACAGGCAAAAATTAGGATTTGGAAGAGATTAGGGTAAGAGAGATAAAAAGTAAAGACATATTGATTGACGATTAGAGTAGTGCTCTCATTCGGCCGTGAGCCTCTCTTTGTGTAGAGGAGGATGGTCTTATCCCGTAAAAAACAAATTCCGTACAAATCAGCAATGAAATCAACTATTATCCCTTTCCCAGAATAAACCGGAAATTTCAGAATCCAAAACCGAAACTTTCGGTTTTGTCGGGGTCCAAATCAGGTAAAACTGGAACTGCCGATTTTCAAAACAGGAACTTCCGGTTCTGCAGGCTGTGAGCAGCTTCAAGTTTCCATAACTTCCTCGTCTAGGCTCCAAATTATGTCATCCATATATCCGTTTCGATCATCTCGATGAGGGCTACATCTTGAAACCTTCAGATCAGGAATTTGGATTCACCTTCATATCTTTTCAAGAATTTCTTTGTATCTTTAGCCAAATTCTTCACAAACATCTCCCACAGCCTGAAAAACATGTATAAGAGCACTTCTTGTGAAATAACCATCATTGAACAAAGATTAGATATCTTCTACAATATTTAGTTCTACCGAAACCGGAACATCTGATTTAACATTCTGAAACTTCTGATTTTGTTCCCTCTGGCAAAAGGTCGGATACTCCGATGGACCGAACCTTGACCACAGAGAGGGTGCTCTCGGATACTTTGGTGAAGACTTAGCCATTTTTGCTATATCGACCCAGCTGAAACCAGATCTTCTGGTTTGAGAAATCGAAACTTCCAGTTTTTCCAGAATGCGAATTTTGGTTGTCAACAAAATCGCCATCGTTGTCTTCCAGTGCAGGATCAGGAGAATAACATGTGCATCTGATATTTGGACTCAATGCTGTGTGGGGTTTGGGGATGAGCATATTTAACAGGAGCTGCTGGAATTGTTATTTCAGGAAGATCAAGTTTCCAAGTCTCTTGACTGGTTTTCAAAGTGATAGATTTCAACTTCCCTGCATCTTGAATGCCTTTTATCCCGAATTCATCGTTTCAAGAAAAAAATTACATTGAAAACTATATTGACATGTTAGTGTACAAACTAAAAAGTCGTAACCATATTATTTATAATCAAATCCTGAATTTAATACAAGCTGGTTTGAGTGCTAATTATAAATCAGAAAAAGTAATAACCACAGTTAAACGAAAAGGCTCATCACTTCTTTACCTTGCTGCAGGAAGCATGCAAATTGTGTCTCCAAACAAGCATACTGGAAAAGATTGCTAAGATTACTTATGCACGAACATGAGAGTGGGTGTGAGCTTGTAGTACTTCTGCCGGGAGATGCAGGCAGACGCCACGGCGTGGATGGCATCCTAGGAGATGAGGCTTTGTAGATTGATATAAGAAGCTTCACAGATGGTGGAAGCGCATATCCAAGGCTGCAAAGAGCTTCTGTTAACTCAGTCGACTTTCACAATCCAATCCCTATTGTATCTATCAAAAATGCCCTGGACGGTGCCATGTAGAACAAATAATAAGCCAAGTTGCTAATTTCGAATCAAGGAGCTAGATGATAGGAGAAGATAAATAGATGGTAGCACAGAAACTAGGCAATACACCAGCTGTTCAAAACAAAGTTGTCCACTCAGTGTATTTGTATTTTTTACCCTGTTTAAAAAGAATGAACATAGTATTCAGAAGATTGCTCAATAATGAAATGTAGGTATGACAGATTGTGTTACTCTGGACAAATAAATGAATGTGCTAGTTGCAAGTGATGTGCATCCCAGAAACTAGGTCAAAGGCATGAGATGAAAGAAGTGCAACAAGGGGAATCTAGTAACTTAGTGATTGGATGTTATGTTTTTGTAGTAAGTGCAAGTTTAACAGTACTCGCTCACCATTGCCCAAGAAAAATCCATGCGTCACAAACTCTGCTGGCCCTGCAACATGAAAGAACAACATAATGAGAAGTATGTACATGCCGGCTTGATTTCTGGCTAGTAAAAATGATACACGTGCTTTGAAGAGAATAAACACGGCACTCCCCAATTGAGGAGCACAGATGAATGCTGAAGCTCAGGCAGGCGCATAATTATGCAACCACGATGTGCTCTGTTCTTAGCATTTCTGATCTGAACAAACAACTTTTGCGGCAGCAGTTCATGGTACAGGACATACCAACCGAGCATGTTGTTGACAACCGAAATTGGCACTTAGAGAAAATTGGAAATTCCGATATTACAAACCGGAAGTTCTAGTTTTTTGCCTTTTCATCCGGCAAAAAAGGATAAGTCCTTGCCGGAGTGTCCAGACCTTGACCGGAGTGTCCGAGCGGCCCTGTCTGGATCCAACTGAAAGCAGCACCGGAGTCTCCGGCTCCTTGCCGGAGAGTGAAACCGGAACTTCGGGTATGGTAAACCGGAACATTCGGTTTTGGTAAAACTAAATTTGTTCAAGCTAAAAATTAATCAGATTATTTCATACATGTAGTGTTTAAGCATGTTTTCCAGGCTGCAAAATCATTTTAGAGTGTGTTGATCAATATTTGCCGAAAAACATGAAGGAATGCAGGAAAAAGAAAGGAGGAAGATTCAAATTATGGTTCTGAAGATCCCAGGACATTACATTTATCAAGGCCATCAAAATGGGTGGATTACTTAGCTAATTCAAGACCCCGAAAAAACAGGAATTTCTGATTTAGTATTCCGGAACTTCTGGTTTTCACAGCTTTAGGAAGGTTTTCAAATCTTGATTTCTTGCCGATTTATTGGAGATACTGGCTCTCCTACTTAACACATTTTCTATTTCCAAACCCTAGCCCCTCTCTCAAACCCTAATTCTCTTCTTCTACCATCCCGGCGGTGGTGAAGAGCATCTAACTGGCCTGCTGAGCCTAGACCAACCCTAGGAAGCTCTCGTCCACACGGGGTCCCTCCCGGACTTGAGTAACCATGTGCTGCAGTTGTTCTAACAAAACCGGTCCGGTTTTTGTGATCTTTCCGTTCTGCTTCTGCACATGGATGTGCGAGCTTGTGTTGGCCCGATCCGAGTGTCAACACACTTTTTGGTGACTCTGCTGGAGATGAAAGGTTTCGGTTGCGCAAACCAAATCATCATTTCCACACCGTGTCTTCTGAGGTTTCGCTGACCAACATCGTTATGCCGCCTTTGGAGGAGATACCCAAAGAGGTCCGTAAGGTGTTCCTAGAGCATCAAAAGGCCGTAGAGGAGCAGCACAAGGCGTGGGAAGATCAGGAGCTTCAAGAGTTCTTGGCATGCTTCAACAAGGATCATCAAGGGGCGATCTCTCAAGTCAAGGAAGCCGTTCTTCTGCCCATCGCCGACAACACAGCCGTGGGTGCTGCCAATGTGAGACCATCTTCCCAACCCCTGTTTACTTTTGAAGATGTTTCATACTTTTTCACTGATATAAAAAAGATCTTGGCTAATGACATGCAATACATGATTCGAAAAAATTTGTCAAAATCTCTAAAAGACATTGGTATTGCATCATCTACTGCACATGCTACACAAGTAGGGACATCACCCATTAGTTCATCGGCTCCCTAGGTATCTAATATAGAACAACCTTTGTATGGCATGCCGTTGAATTCGTTTAGTGGGAAAACTAGTTTTGGACCCAATGTGCAAACAAACGCTTTGGTGGTGCCCCTACTAGTGTAGAGCCAATTACTAGCATCCCCAATCCGGCCAATGGCCTATTGAAAGAATTGGCTAATTTTGTTCCGCCATACTGTACCGTCGCATATTCCACCCCGCCTATCCCACCTAGCAGCACGAGTATTCCTCATGGCCCTATGCTTAACGAATAATTTATTTCCATGAGAATGAACATGCACTCCTCACCTCAAATTGTGCCTCGTATGACTCCCATTACCAACATGGAGGAGTGCATTGCTTTTAATAAAGATGATTTGAGCAAGCAATTTCGCGAAACACTAGGGGCAGATATCAAGGGAGGAGACCGAATCTACCAAAAGGCATACCCCACATACTTTGATTCGGTCCTATACCCTAGTGGATGGCATGTTCCATATTTCATCAAGTTTAATGGCGAAGATAGTAAAACTACTTGAGAGCACGTTAGCCAATATATTTCTCAATTAGGGAAAGAAAGTTCTAATGATGCCTTAAAAGTTTGGTTGTTTTCTTTACAACTAACCAGAACCGCTTTCTCATAGTTTTCCTCATTATCCCCGAGCTCTATTTATACATGGGAGTCCTTAGAGCGTAAATTTTATGTTCATTTTTACTCCGGGTATAACGAGCTAAAATTGTCACATTTGACATCAGTTAAGCAAGGGAGGGATGAGCCCGTTGCTGATTTTATTCAGAGATTTAAAGATATCAAGAATCATTGTTTTAATTTGATAATTTCTGAAAAGGATCTAGCTGACCTAGCTTTTAGTGGTTTGCGGTCTGATCTTAGAGAAAACTTGGAGGGGCATGATTTCCTTACTCTCACACAACTCCAACAAAGAGCTTCGGCACAAGAAAGTTGAAGCAAAGAGTTAAAACATGACCACAAAACACGACACAACATGCATATCATTGAGTATGATTCGGATAGCACCGATGATGAATCAAATGATATTCTTGCTGCTAAATTTGTTTGACCATCCAAGGCTAAATCGTTTGCTTGTGATTCGCTCAAGCCAGTTCATAAGAATCGAAAAGAAGTACACCTTTGATGTGGCCAAATGTGATAAGATATTCGATGAGTTGCACAAAGGTGGATATATTAAGATTGCATACACATTGCCTCCGACGGATGAATTAAAACGTAGGGCATATTGTAAATGGCACAATTCTTATTCTGATGCCACTAATGATTACAATATTTTTCATCGGCAAGTCCAATCGGCCCTTAATGAGGGACGATTGAGCCTTAAGGAGATACAAGAGGACAAGTACCCTTTTCCAGTTAATACCCTTGACATAAATACCAAAGTGTTGATTCTGCTGGATCAAGCTGATACAACTCAAGAGAAGAACATGATTGTGGGTGATGAAAGACCTCTCTCGATGAGAGAGAAAGTTATTTTGAGGAAAGTGGCATTGGAGAAGTCCCCTGATTGCAAAGAATCTATCAAAATCACCATTAAAGGCTCCACACCTGGGGGGCAACCACCTAAAGCCACGTTTCTGCTGTTCAGGAAAAATCAGAACTTCCGGTTTTGCCCAG
Organism: Zoysia pacifica; assembly: GCA_001602315.1. NCBI lineage: Eukaryota > Viridiplantae > Streptophyta > Magnoliopsida > Poales > Poaceae > Zoysia > Zoysia pacifica. The sequence goes on from BCLH01000250.1 coordinate 46,561, forward strand.
AAGCCCAAGATGATTAAACCGAAGAATCCTGAAGTGGGCAAATGAAAACTGAACCAAAGCAAGGCTGTGGACAGGAAAATGGGCCTAAAAGCACCATTGACCATCTCATGGCCAAATACAAAAATCAAGAGACCGATTTAAGCAATTGGTCAACAAAGCAGCTAAGGTCGCTACAAAAGGGGGATAGTAGCCCACCTTGGAGGGATGTGAGGCAAACAGTGAATGCTCATGGACCTCTTTCTCATGGATTTGGGATGATGCTGCCATGGTGCCCTCCTGTGCCATTTCCGCCATTCCTGATGTGGAACCCTTATATGGGGCCGTGGATGCATATGCCACCAACACCACCCCAATCTTTTCATCCGGGATGGAATGCACCAAAGATGAGTGTGTTTCAGCGGCTCTCTAACTCTATTCATGACTGTTTGGGGCATCCATCGGTAGGTTATAGCCGAAACAGTACTGATTTTGCTCCTCAGCAAAATTGAAACTTTCGGTTTTTCCAGAAAGGATCAATTCCCCTCCTAAGCAAGAATGGCAAGTCAAAAATGAAAACAAGGGTGACAAACATGCTCCTGGGGCCTCTGGGGATCAGGGATCCACATGTGGAGGTGTCATTAAGGTTGACACTACCGATGTTAGGATTTTAATGGACCGATTGTGATTAGTGATCCGCTCGATGTTGATCAAAATGTGCCAACGCTCTCTGCTCATGATGAGGGCAGTGTGAGAGAGCCTACCAGGTATACACAACCGAGGTGGTGCCCCTCCGGCTTGATCCGCACTCAAAAGAGGAAACTACAAAGGCTACGCCTCCGTGAGATGAAAGAGCGGGGTTTAGAAAAATGGAGGGAGGATGTTTTTAAGGAGGTAAAACCAATGATTCCTCAGGGTAGACAAAATAAGGAGAAGACCAAATTTTCAGAAGAACCGAAGACTTTAACTTCGGAAACAGAGATTCCGATTTTGCCAAAATCGGAAGTTTCGGTTTCTACTGGTTCTGCGCAGATCGAGGATTCTGCTATTCTTTCTTCTATAGGTGACTTGGACATGTCTGAGTTTGATGATGATGATCTACTGGACTACGAGCCTATACCGCCTCGAGATGGTATGGACATTAACACTATCTATTTATCTCTTTCTAATTATTCTCTTGTAGAAGAGGAGGAGGTTATAGCACAATTCAATTTTGGGCCGAAAAATGCTGTTTTTGAGAAGCCCAAAGAATCGGATAACCATTTGAAACCCTTCTATATGAAAGGTCATATTAATGTACACCGATTTTTTGCATGCTTGTGGATGGAGGTGCTATTATTAACCTAATGTCATATTCTTTGTTTAAAAAGTTAGGTAAGGCCGATGACGAGCTCATCCAGACCAACATGACCCTGAACGGTGTGGGAGGAGGAGATACTATCGAGGCTAAAGGGGTTGCTTCTCTGGAGCTCACCGTTGAGAGCAAGACTGTGGCTACCACTTTCTTCATCGCCGATGTGCGAGTTATAGCTTGATCTTGGGACGTGAAGTGTGTCCCCTCTATATTACATCAATTCTTGATAAAATGGGTTGGTGATGATGTAGAAGTTGTTCATGCTGATGTAAGAGGCTGCTCTAGACCCTCACTTAGCCGATTTGCGCCTTGCTTTAGATAGAATGCACCACAATGGTTTAAAGATGAACTCACTCAAATTTCCTTTTGGTGTATCGGCTGAGAAGTTTTTAGTCTTCATTATCTAAGAGGAGGGCATAGAGATAGACCCTAAGAAGATAGAGGCAATTAAAAAAGTGCAAGCGCCTACATGAAAGAAAGATGTGCAAAAAATTTTAGGCAAAGTAAACTACTTGAGGAGGTTTATCTCTAATTTGTCAGTGAAAATTAATGCATTCACTCCTATTCTTCGGCTAAAGAATGAAGCCGAATTTACTTGGGGGGCAAAACAGTAAGAAGCTTTTGATAAGATCATTGAATACTTGTCATCACCACCGGTCCTTAGGGCGCCTAGGAGTGGAGCTCCTTTTCGTCTTTATGTTGCGGCAGAGGACAATGTGATTGGTGCTGTTTTGATACAAGAAGCCTAAGGAAAGGAGTATGTGATCACATATGTGAGCCGGAGGTTGATTGATGCTGAAACAAGGTACACCCTCGTCGAAAAATTGTGTTTTCCCCTATATCATGCTTGCACTAAGTTAAGATATTACTTGCTACCAAGTGCTTGTGTAGTGGCTTGTCAAACCGATGTCATCAAGCATATATTACACCGACCAATATCTAATGGGAGGCTTGGTAAATGGGCATATGCTTTGATTGAGTATGATTTGGCTTATGAGTCGTTAAAATCCATGAAAGGTCAAATTGTTGTAAATTTCATTGTTGAGCATCAGATTGATTTAGAACAAGATTTAGATATTGGTTATATAACATTTACCCCTTGGAAATTATATTTTGAAGGATCGGTTTGTAAGGAGGGTCAAGGTATTGATGTAGTGCTGGTTTCCCCTCATAATATGCATTTTGAATTTTCAACCGATTAGAGTATGATTGCACCAACAATCGGGCCGAATACGAAGCATTGTTGTTCGTCCTGGAAATATTAGAATCCATGGGAATAAAACATGTAGAAGCTTTCGGTGATTCATTGTTAGTGGTACAGCGGGTTGCTGTAGTTTTTCAATGTTTAGATGGATCATTGAATGCTTATTTGGACAAATGCCTAGATATTGTTAATAATATGGAAGAGTTTCATATACACCATATCCCTAGGCAAGAAAATGCTATAGCTAATGATTTGGCATAGCAAGCATCTGGTTATAAGATTAGTAAAGGAAAATTTGCTATTGTTAAAGAACCGATGTGTGGATCAACCAAAACTGAAGTTCTGGAAAAACCAAACGTTCCGGTTTTAAATTCTGGAAGTTCCGGTTTTCCCTGTGTTAAATTTGGAACGCTGGAAAAATTGGAAGTTCTGATTTATGATTCCGGAAGTTCTGATTTTCGCAGAAAAGCTGAAAATTCGGCCATTAATAGTTTGGAGCATGATAAGGCCGAATCACCTGATTGGAGGGATCCTATAGTAGCATACCATCGTGATCCAAGTCAGAGAGTTGATAGAAAGGTTTGGCACTTGGGGTTTAAATACATATTGATAGATGATAACCTGTATCGCCGAACGGGAGGATCTATTCTTGTAATGTTTAGGTGATGATGAAGCTGAGGTGGCTATGGGAGAGGTATATGAAGGCATTTGTTGTACGCATCAATCGGCTCAAAAAATGAAGTGGTTATTGAGGAGGACCGGATTCTATTGGCCAAGTATGACTGCCGATTGCTACCGCACCGGATTCTATTGGCCAAGTATGATTGCCGATTGCTACCGCTACTATAAAGGGTCTGAAGAATGTCAAAGGTTCAGTAACATTCAATTAGGACCTGCTGCCATGATGAACCCCATTATAAAACCATGGCCGTTCTAAGGATGGGAATTGGACTTCATAATGCAAATACACACTCCATCTTCGAAGGGACACTCCTTCACGTTGGTTGCAACGGACTACTTCACCAACTGGATCGAAGCGGTCGCCCTCAAGAACATGATCCACGAGGAGGTAATTGATTTCATCACCGAACACATTATTCACAGATTCGGCATTTCGCAAACCTTAACCACAGATCAAGGTACTTCTTTTGTTTCTAACTAAGTTTGTGAGTTCACCGAATCTTATAAGATTAAGCTACTTAACTCATCTCCAAACTATGCTCAGGCCAATGGGCAGGTCGAGTCTAGTAATAAATCTTTGATTAAGCTTATCAAGAAAAAGATAGAGGAAAATTCTAAGAGATGACATAAAGTCTTACTGGAGGCTTTGTGGGCTCATCGCATTTCTAGGCATGGAGCCACTAAGGTTACTCCTTATGGGCTTGTATATGGACAAGAGATCGTTTTACCCATTGAGGTAAATTTGGGCGCTTTGAGGTTAGCTAAACAAAATGATTTGTCCATTAGTGAGCATCATGCATTGATGCTTGATAACATTGATGAAGTTACCGATAAGAGTTTAAGTGCCTTGAAGGAAATTGAGAGGGATAAAGCCCAGGTTGCTAGAGCTTACAATAAGAGGGTGAAACCCAAGAAATTTCAGGTGAGTGAATTAGTTGGAAAACAATTTTGCACATTGGCTCAAAAAGCAACTAAGTTTGGCAAATGGTCTCCAAGTTGGGGGGGACCTTATAGTATAGTGGAAGTCATAGCCGAGAATGCATACATGCTAGAAACTTTGCAGGGGAAACGTTTGCCTAGAGCCTTGAATAGTAGATACTTGAAGAAATACTACCCAAGTGTATGGCAAGATGCTTAAGAATTTGCGGCCGATATGATGAATATCGTTGCCAAGGCTATGACATGGCCGATGAGTTTTGAGAACCATCACCCTTAGACGTTTTTAGTCATTAACATGTTTTATGGTACACAAGTTTTACAAAAAAAAAAGGAGGGTATGTGTTGACAAACAAAATTGGCACTTAGGGAAATTCGGAAGTTCTAATATTACAAACCAGAAGTTCCGGTTTCTTGCCAGTTCATCCAGCAAAAAAGGCTAAGTCCTTGCTGGAGTGTCCGGTCCTTGACCAGAGTGTCCGAGCGGTCCTCCCTGGATCCAACTAAAAGCAGCACTGGAGTCTCCGGCACCTTGCCGGAGAGTGAAACCGGAACTTCCGGTATGGTAAACCGGAACATCCAGTTTTGGTAAAACTAAATTTATTCAAGCTAAAAACTAATCTGATTATTTTCATACATGTAGTGTTTAAGCATGTTTTTCAGGCTGCAAAATCACATTAGAGTGTGTTGATCAACGTTTCCAGAAAACATGAAGGAATGCAGGAAAAAGAAAGGAGGAAGATTCAAATTATGGTTCTAAAGATCCCATGACATTACACTCAACAAGGCTATCAAAATGGGTGCATTACTTAGCTAATTCGAGACCCCGAAAAAACTGGAACTTCTGGTTTAGCATTGCGGAACTTCCGGTTTTCGCAGTTTTAGGAAGGTTTTTAAATCTTAATTTCTTACCGATTTGTTGGAGGTACCGGCTCTCCACGAGATAAATCCATCCCCCCTCTATATAAAGAGAGGTCCACGACCGATTGAGTGACACCCAATCGACATTTATCAAATTACTTTACATGTTTTCTATTTTCAAACCCTAGCCCCTCTCTCAAACCCTAATTCTCTTCTTCTCCTGTCTCGGCAGCGGTGAAGAGAGTCTAGCTGGCCTGCCAAGCCTAGACCAACCCTAGGAAGCTCTCGTCCGCATGTGGTCCCTCTCGGACTTGAGGAATCAGGTGCTGCAGTTGTTCTGCTAAAATCGGAACTTCCGGTTTGGCAAACCAGTGCTTTCGATTTTTGTGATCTATTTGTTCTGCTTCTGCACACGGACGTGGTGTTGGCCCGATCCGAGTGTCAACACTTGTAAATGTTTTTATCGACAATTGCAACTTCTCCCGGAAAAGAAACAACTGTATCCTTCCACCAAGTGTCTCTGCCGCCGCACTAGCTATGCAATTGAATGGACACAATCAGGTTCGGCATGAACAGACTGGCAGAAAAGGAACCCTTTTTAGTTTTTAGGGAGTATAAGTAGGACTCATTGGGACTAGAGAGAGACATGGATTAGTTACCCATCCTTGACACTAAATTGATAGCAGGCCAATGAGAGCATGCCCTGCCGCTTGTGCGTGCCCTGCAGCTTGTGCTCATCGATGGTGCCGCTGCAATAGCAATCGGTGGCTTGGAACGGGGCTCAACGTCCGGGTGCGTCCCTGGTGGGAACGCAAGGTACCCACCACCTTGGCCATAGCTGAAACCGAATTGGAGTGCTGCCACAGATGCGAATGGGAACATTGCCGGCGATGGGTTAGTGTGATGTTGAAATCAAAATGGCTGACGGTAGTATGGAGATGATGCAGCGCCAGCGATGTTGAAATCAAAATTAAAAAATACAGCTGTTGACAACCAAAATTTGCAGCCCACCGTAATATTCGACACATTACTAGAGTCTCTAGTGGACCCCCTTCTGGAGTCAGGCTTTTATCCCACTGGAGTGTCTGATAATGAACCGGAGTCTTCGTCGAACCCTGTTCTGGAATCGGGGTTTGTTCCACCAGAGTGTCCCACAATCAATCGAAGTTTCTGGTGGATCCCCTTCTGGAGTAGGGCGTTTATCCCATCGGAGTGTCCGACAATGAACCGGAGTTTCCAACGGACCCCTTTCTCGAATCGGGATTTATTCCACCGGAGTGTTCAATATTGAACTGGAGTCTTCGGTAGACCCCTTTCTGGAGTCAGGCTTTTAACCCGTCGGAGTGTCCGGCCCCCCACCGGAGCGTCTGGTACCAGATTATTCGGTTCATGACCGGAGTGTCCGGGAATGTTGGTTTTTTGTAGTTTTAAGCAGAGATCAAATATAATTTGTTTCCAATTAATAGGATCAAATATATAAAGAGGCCCAAGGTCGTTGAGGAGATACCCAATCGTCATTATCAAAATACCTTACATTTTTTTACCTCTCAAACCCTAGTTCCCCTCTCTAATGCTAGTTCTGTTCCTCTCTCACCCGACGAGGTGTAAAGGTGATCTAGCCGGCCTGCCAAGGCTAGATCAACTCTAGGAAGTTATTGCTCCAATGGGGTCCCTCTCAAGCTCAACTTTTCAGGTGCTACTTTATGATTGTAGTCTTGCAATCTCATTGTTCTTCAACAACAGCCATCCAGGGCAGGCCGCATGTGAGGGGAAGATGACGCGGTGGAGGTGCATGGGGGAGGGAGATTGGACGGGAAGAAGATGCGGTGGAGCTGTGTGGGGGAAGGAAGGTCATGTATCAGAATTAGAGGTTGTTGTAGATCCCTAGGATTTTGTTCCCTTCAAAAACCGGGATGGTTGTTGCAGGACAGGGGGGAGCTAGCCAACGGCCAAACCGAAAGATTCATGTGTAGGGTGGGGGGTGCGTGCCGCCGCCACACAAGCCTAGAGTAGTATTGTGTCACGAACCCTCCCGTTGACCTCCCGCTTGCTCCTCCACCACCCAATCACGCCGCTGCTCTGTGGTGTTCCGTTACTCCGTCTGCCTGATGTTCCTTCAACCCACAGCTGCGACGGCATCCAGAGCTTCGCTGCTTTCCTGGCGTCTGAGTCACGGCTACCCCTGAACCAATGAAGGGCTAAATTGCCCTCGGCTGCAGTACTATCGCATTATCGGTGGCCAGCAACTGTTACCGACGGCGAGATCACGGGAGTTGTGCCTGCTTCAGTACCCTTTACATGTTTAGTTACTATGCTTGCCAACTGCTCGATGAAAAGCTCAGGCACGCCACTTGGCATCGCATTTTCTGAATACAAATCACTGTGAATGCTGACCAGAGCCTTCAAAACATCTACTTCACGTCTTCATACATACCGTCCCTACTTTATTGACTGATCCTTATTCAAGTCATCAGAAAATGCTTCTAGGTTACAAATATCACTCGTATTCATATATATTAGGTGGCAGACATACATAGTTGTAACGACCGGGTTTTCACTTACCTTTCGATAAGTCCCGATCTCTCGTGACGTTACCAATCCCAGGAGTTTGGCAATCACGATATCACAAGCGATCAATCAAGAAACCATAACAAAAATATTATACAAGAAACAAATTAGAAAATAGTAGATCAGAGTGAAATTATTAGAATAAAATCCTCCAAAGGGGTCCATCGGCACGCAGGTCAGGAATATCTCAGAGCAGATAAATCACTATCGTGAATCCGACAAAAGCAACAGCGGAAGCATCTTCATGGCAGCGGTAGCGAACCTCCTTCACACAGGCTAGCTCGAGCGCAAGAGCGGACGTCACGGGCCGTCAGAGACGTAGTCGAAGTCAAAGCTGAGCGAATTATCTGAAAACAACAAATTAGAAAGCCGTGAGTACGAATACTCAGCAAACCGCGTACTACCTAACAACAATGTATACATGCAAATGGTTTCAAGGGTAAAGGCATGGCTCAAGTGCTAAATGCAAGTTTAAAACATTTTATTTTATTTAAAGTATGCAAGAAAACTTTATTTTCAAACTTGTCAAATTTTATTATCTTGCCCCGTAGAGATCTTCGTTATCTCGGACGGGGGTTCATTTTAATGCCGATGTAATCTCCACACTCGGCCACAGCTCAAAGACCGGAGTCAAAAACATTTAGAAAAGGAGAGGAGGAAGAAAAACAAAACTACTCAACGAGGAGCACAACTCAGGGTGGTGTCCTTCCAAAAGGACGTGGCAATGCGCATCGACTAAAACTCTGCAGAGGTTATGCACCTGGACCCACGAGAAGCGTCATCGGGAACTACCGTCGTAGTCCCAACAAACACACAAGACCCGTCCACAAGCTTTAACTGGCGTCATCCGTCCTCCAGGATAGGGATCCCAAAAGCCTACGCAATCAGGTCCTGAAGTTGTGAAGAGCCTACCACTGATCAGGTGGGGTATCTCGATATCATGTGGGGAGTCAGAGCTCTACACCACACTAACACTACACCGCCAACCCACGGGTAAACAATCAGTCTCGGCAAGCTTCAAGATCAAGCCAACTGCCCATACAGGGTAACGTGGTGTGCATGGTTGTCAATTGAGCGTACAAGGCTCAAAGGACTCGGTCTTTAATTGCCGGGGCAGGCCATCTCTCCAACCACAACTCCAACAACCAACAAACTCGCCACCAAGGCCGAAGCCTCCAGTGTACCCGCCACAGGTACTCTCATAGGGACTTTCCGAAAGTCGCTCAGCTCCTCATACTCCCTCCTGCCCCCGCTAAATAGTTATGTATAGTTATTTGCAATACTCACACATTTGAAGCACAGTTCAAAAGCATTTAACACAAATTCCATTTTATAGTAATAGGTGTGAGAAAAAAATAAATGCGACTAAGCATGGCTAAGCATAAAAGTAAAATGAATGTACTAAAGCAATCCTAGGGTTGATATTTGTGGAACAGTAAACAGGCACGGCTTAGGAATGTTGCTAGCACATTTTAAAATTGTTGGTATGCAAATTAAGGTTGCAAACAAAATATGCAGTTTAAAATGCTGGGAACAAAGTGATCAAGGAACGTGGCTTGCCTGGCAACTCGAGATCGAAGTCGGGATCTGGATCGTCGAACTGAGCTGGCTCGCAGAACTCTTCCTCAGGGACAGCAGCTAAACACCACACGAACAACAGGGATTAGACACTAATTACGCGACAAAGAATAGAACTGGAATTAAATCTAAATCGAAACTACTAGACTAAATGCGCGCAAAACGTTCCCCGGAACAACCCTACACAATAATCGCGACGGGACAAATTAACGGGACAATTTCGGGATTAATCGAAGATCAAATAGGATTCCACGAAAATTGTAGACAATCGAGATCATAAGGATTTAAATTAATTGCAGAATAATTAATCCCAGATTAAAATAGCAATTAATCTAACAATTAATCGGAAATGGAAAAGAAATTTAAGAGAGGGGAAAATTTCTTACCACGAAATTGGAAATCGGAGACCGGAATCGGGAGAATCGGAGAACGGAGACCCGTACTGGAACTGAGCCACTGGAGATCGAAACTCGGGGCTTCACGCGGGGACAGAGCACTGACAGCAGTGGATGGCAGGGTCAACCACGTGGAGTTGATGCTGGCACGCGCAAAATGGAGAGGAAGCGGAACCGGAGTACTGGAAATAGGGCGCGCAGGACAGCTCAGGCGACGAGGCGAGGATGACGTGGCGATTTCGGCGCTGCTGCCTTCGGACCGGTCGGGCGACTGCGACGGCGACGCGGCTGAGGACGACGTCACGCGGCAACAGCAGGCTCACGGGGTCAGACCGGAGAACGTCGCGCGAGGGCCTAGGAACCGGCGCGGAAGGACTCGGCGCAGGGATCGACGACTCGGCGTTGACGTCGATCAACACGGTGAACCAGATGGTGCGAGCGACGAGGCGACGACGCGGGGACGGCTGCAGCGATGGCGTGGAAAATGGAGAGCGACGGCGCGGCAGACGAGGCTGCGGGGCGACGGTTTCTAGAGACTCGGCTTGCGGTGGAAGAAAGTAAGTGAGAAAAAATAAGATGGGGATTTGGGGCTAGGGTTGAGAGGGGTATTTATAGGGGGTGAAAATGAAGGGTTAAAAATTAATCCAGAAATTAATTAATAACCGTGAAATAATTAAATAGGCTGAAGAGATTTAATTAGAGAAGAAAAAATATTTAGAGACCCGAAAATTAATTTGGAAGATTTCCGAGAAACAATTTTAGTCAACGTAAAAATTACGCGGACTAAATTATTTCGGCACCGGATTAATTTAGACGAACGGATTTCGAATTTGGACGAAACGAATTTCGGAACGAATGAATTTTGAACAGAACAAAATATTGAAACAGATAAATTAATTAGAACGAAAATTTAAAAAAAAGCCACTTTATTAATTTGAGAATTTTGAGATGTTACAATAGTCTATACTTCATTGATATCCATGATTGCCGAAGGTGCACTAACATCAACATTTACTAGCAAACTCGCAAATATAAGGTGTTCCGTAAAAATTGTACAGCTGTATATCTCCCCTGCAAAGGTCTTAAAACAAAAAATTCATTGGTAAATGGGTATTAAATTTATCCATCTCTATGTTATTAGAAATGCATGCATCGCAAGAAAAATCTTACGGCTCCCGCACCCTCTTTCTATTCTAAGTCAGCTCGATTTCTCGAGCTGATATTGTGCCACATCATCATAATATTCGAGCTGTCAGATAGAAGTAGGGAAGAATCACCAACCATCCGCTTGTTTTCCCCCCCTTCCGCGTCACGCACTACTCACGCTCTGCTCCTCTTCCTCCTCTCCGCTAAGGGTGTGTTTGGTTGAGCTGTGAGCTGTGAAAAAGCAGCTGTGAGCTGTGAGCTGTGAAAAAGCTGCTGTAAAATATGAACTGTGAGAAAGCTAAAAGCCGTTTGGCTTAAAACAACTGTGAAGTTGTGAAACTGTAAGACAAATATATATAATATATATTATAGTTTATAATTATTATATAATTATAATTATATTACATAACTATAATAATATATAATTATAACATATATAGTATTATATATATTATAAATATAATATAATATACAATATAGATTATA
>BCLH01000250.1:71064-93090 GCA_001602315.1 Zoysia pacifica
ATTTATGCTCTTCTTGAGCTTGCTCAGTCAAGGATTTTGCGCTACTTCAATATTTTTCCATATAATAAGAATTCTCAAACTTATCTGATATGATCTCAATATTCAGTTCATTATGAATGATGAATAGAATTACATATTGCAATAGTTGTTATATTAACAACCTAATATATGAATGGTATGAGTAATTGGACCGATCTTCGGCAATAAGTTTAAAGAGATGGACTATGAGACTGAAGGAGTTGTTGCTTCTTAATGATAGTCATTTGAGCGGCACATCCTATTTTCATACATATGCATGTTTTTTGCAACATATTGTCTTTTCAGACAAGTGACCTTGGATGTATTTTTGTATAATAGTCACACATGGACTGTAATTGGTATGCATTATACTAGAAGGATATATTGCAATGATGAATATGTTGTATTGGTACATGCATATCATGTTATGTCTTGTAGTCCTAGGAACATGAGCAAATTGTAGTACTAATCTACTACTAATTATAAGCCCCAACTAAAAGTCGAGGATCATTCTCCAACCGATGAGAATTCATAGTTTTTGTGCCACTTCATTAATTATGAGTTCAAGCTCACTGCATATAAATAGAAACCTCCCTCTTCTTAAAGTGCATTATGTTTCCCAAATATATCACCACCACAGGATACATTAGCAAGACTCGAAGTGGTTGCCAGGGATGTTAAGTATGCTTCTATTTAAATGTCTCGGCATTAGGCGGAGAAATGTCCATCTTTGTGGAATGCCTTGACATTTATCATTCAATAAGCATGAAGTTAAGCTAGACCGTTGTTTAACTTGCTCTCCTATATACTAGAAGTGTGGAGTTTTACCAAAACTATCTTGCCGAGGAGATATTAACATGATTTCATATTTGAATTATTATTTTGCTACTACCTGAAGTAGACATGGATATACCCAGAATTTAATATTATATCCATGTATGACTAGTCGGCATTCGATCAAAATTTACGAGTGTCCAAATGAACGATCTTATTATCTTAGTCAAAGCATAATGTTATAAAGAAATACTCCTCTGATGCCTAAAGAAAATTTCATCCTGAAGGTATCTCCCGAAGAGGATTGTCCTAACAATTGTGCACTTATCCCGGTGCTAGGAACACGGAACAACTATGGATTTTAGTCTTGGGAAACAATAAAGATCCCTATTGAATACATATGTGGGAAAAAAAATATGTCGACACTATCTCACCACTATAAATTGATGAGTTTCTCTTCAAGAGAAGCGTATCCGAAACAAAGTTCTAGGCATAAGTGCTTGAAGCTCTCATATTGGGTCAAACAAATTGCAATTGAGGCTGAACCAAAATCACCATGTGCATGTCATGAACCTGTTGTTCAGATATTTATGGGTCACTACATAGATAATGAGGTGGTAAAAGGTGATGTTCCCATGCATAATATATTTGGCAAAGGTTTAAATTTGAATATGCAGTACAAATACAAAGAGATACTAGAAGGATTCATAGAATATATAATTGTGACATGTAAGTCTCATATTATTATTTTATTCCTGAAGAAATGCTTATCTCTAACAGAGATAGTTTTTTCCTAATGGAATTTTTTTAAATGATTAATTATTTGACAAGTCTAAATACAGCAATACAAAAAGGACAGTGACCCGTCGAGAGCCAACAGAAAGTGAAATGAGGATTGTAAACACCAGAAGTGTGCCAAATAAAATATGTATAGTTTACGAGTATTACTAGAAGTATATAGATACACTCGTACATATGTAGCAAGCATATAAAATCTTATTTGAATATTTATATTGGCAATATCTTCGTCACCCAAAAAGTATAAATTGTGTTACTGGCAATTATATCCCCATTTGTGCCATATTATTAGACTAGTTATATCATAGTGTAACTGTGAAATTATCCATAAACGATACTTGACTGATCCCTGAAGGACATTGGCTAATGTCAAAGTAACAAAGAAAGTTGCAATTAATTAAAGCTTGTAGCTTTATGATGCATGACTAGAAATTATATGCAACTGCAAATATATGAAATCATCACCCCCAAGTGTTATAGAAGAACAAAACAAATACAAGTCTAGAAGTTTTCTAAAACATGTTTTATGTGACAAGGGATAAAAAACGTTGATATATCTTGTCATCAGGGGGAGTAGATGCTATAATTTCATTATCATTTTTTGTTAGACTAAAAAATCTTAAAAATGCTTGGAAGGTAATATATAACTAAGTGGAGTTTTCAAAATAATGCTGAAGATATTTGTTGTATTCTTTTTCTTTGTGTCTTTTCCTGAAGTATTACCACATAAGGTTTTGTAATGACACAACAAAATGCAAATGCAATTTACGATAGCAAAGTACTATTTTGTCCATTCTTTTTTCCCACTGGGTTTTTTGGAAGGAGTTTTTCTGAGAGATGTGCATATTGTAACACTTTTTTAAGACATCAGCATGAAACACTTGAAAGGTATGCTAGGCTCAGAGGGAGAGTGTCCCTAAAGAATAACTCATAATTTTTTATCCTGATGATCGTGAACTCTAAGATCTTGAAGATCATATCTCGTCCTGCAGGCGTGGTTGTACTCTTTTCTTATGTGAGTTTTCCTGAAGTTTCTCACATAAGGTTTTTATCGAGGGAACAAGTGCAATATATCAAACGAGGATCATGTACTCTTTCTCCATATTTTTTCCATTGGGTTTTTGGGAGTTTTAGCGAGCCATGATTCGTTATGGTATTCGACTAAAGGGAAATGTTAACAATTCCTTAAGTGGGATATTATGAGCTCATACCAAAGGTCATTGAACCATACCAAGGGTCAGGTGACCATGCCAAAGGGCATACAAGTTACTTCTACTCCTCTATAAATTGTCATCCTTTATACACCTATAGGAGATGATAAGAAATGAGAAAGAGACCAGAAGCTCCATTTATATCTGTGTTTATGTGTCAATCTTTGGAATATTGGGAAGGGGAACGATTCTTGATCATCTCCTCACATCTCTTTCTTGGGATCGGGGATGGGAATAGATCTTGGTGGATTCATGATGAAGACAATTCTTAACAGAAACAACCAACAGGGGTCAAAAATTAAGAATCTTCACCTGGCAGTCCTAGGGACGGTTATAAAGTATTATTGGTAGCTTGTGAACACATAAGACAGTATATGATCTGTCCTAGGATGAACATAAACATTTTTGTTCTTGGGGACACGGATACATGCAGTCCAGGGACAGTAGAACTACTTTCGTAGGACTAACAATCCCTACCCTAAGCCAAGTATATCTACTGTCATAGAACACATCTGACAATATATCTACTGCCCAGCTTTTAATTTGTGCCACAATGCAGTTGCCCAGTCTCAAATAAACCAAAAGCAAGCTTTTTTTTTTTTGTTTTTGGAGAAACTCAAACTTCATTAATGCATCTTAATATATTGTTTTGAATCATCTAGATACTTTCAGAAAATGTAGATGCAAAGATTCAACTCCTTCGATCTTCAGAATAATTATGTACTGATAAAAGTAAACATTAATATAGACTTTCTAAGTAAAATATTGAACTTCTAAAGCTTTTATTGAATTTCAAATTGTGTATGCAACTTTTCAACCGCACAATATGTTCAAAGGATGGTTACATTCCCAGATTTGGATGCTATTGAAAAGAATTATATGAATTTGGATGCTATTGAAAAGAATTATATGAATATGGAGATTCACCATCTGCTCACTCCTAGTAAATTCAAGTAGCAGAATACTTATTTTAGTCTAATTTGGACATTTTCATGAATAAAACAAATTACAATGTGTGGACACCCAAAAAATGTTGCTCACTGGAGTGTCTGGTACAATGCCAAAGTATCCGGCAAGCCTTCTCTGGAATAGGGTTTTTTTTACCCATCGGAGTGTCCGAGAGACCCCTCCTTGGAATCGAGATTTAATGCACCGGAGTATCTAGCATGATGCCAGAGTATCCAGCAAGCTCTCTCTGGAACCATCCCAGAATCATCGGAATATCCGGCAATATGCCAGAGCGTCCGGTGGACCAGAGTGTTTGGCACCTTGCTGGAGTGTCCGAGGATTCTATTTCGGGTAGTTTTAATAACAGATCTGATCTATTATGGCCCCTAATTGATAGAATCCGTGGCTCTACGGGGTAAGACCACCCCAGCTCTATAAAAAGAGACCTAAGGTCGATTGAGGAGGTAACCCAATCGACATTATTAAATT
Source organism: Zoysia pacifica (assembly GCA_001602315.1). NCBI lineage: Eukaryota > Viridiplantae > Streptophyta > Magnoliopsida > Poales > Poaceae > Zoysia > Zoysia pacifica. Next base: position 75,303 of record BCLH01000250.1, read on the forward strand.
ACTTTACGTTTTACCTTTCAAACCCTAATCCCCTTTCTCTACCCTCATTCTGTCCTCCTCACATCCCGGCGATGTGTGAACGTGATCCGACTGGCCTGACCGAGCCCGGATCAACCCTAGAAAGATCTTACTCCGACGGGGTCCCTCCCGAGTTTGATTTTTCAGGTGCTGCTGTTAATTGTGTCCAAGGCAACATCGACATTCCGCACACGGACGTGCATGTAGTGCGTTGACTCAAGATCCGTTTTGGTGTCAACAAACTTTTTGACAACTTCGCTGGAGACGGTAGGTTCCGGTTTCACAAATCAATCATCTTTCTCACATTATGTCTTCTGAGATCTCGCCAAAGAACATTGTGACGCCGTCGTTGGAGGAAGTTCCCGATAAAGCCCAAAAACTGTTCTTAGAACGTCGGAAGGCCATAGAGGAACAACGTAAAGCGTGCGAAGAACAAGAGCGCAAGGCGTGTGAAGATCAAGAACTCCAAGAATTCTTGGCATGTTTCAAGAAGGATCGTCAAGGGATGATCTCTCAAGTCAAGGAGACCGTTCTTGCTTCCATCCCCAATGACACAACCGTGGGTTCTTCTACTGTAAGTACATCTACACAACCCGTGGTTACTTTTAAAGATCTTTCATCTTTGTCTGCCCATATGCAAAAGATCTTAAAAGATGACATGCAATACATGATTCAAGAAAACATAACGAAATCGTTGAAGGACATTGATATTGCATCTGCTAGTCATGCTATGCAAGTAGATAGGCCTCACATTAATTCATCGGCGCCTAATGTGTGTAATGCTAAAAAAACCATGGTACGGCATGCCGTTGAATTCATTTAGTGGGCAGTCTGGTTTTTGGACCGATATGCAAACTAATGTTATAATAGTGCCTTCTACTAGTGTAAAACCACTTGATAGTATTCCCAATCTGGCCACTGGCCGATTGAGCGAAGTATCCAATTTTGTTCCTCCTTACCACACCATTGCATATAGTACTCCACCTATTCCACCAAGCGGTATGGGGATGCCTCATGGCCCAACACCTAATGAGAAGTTTAATGTGATAGGGGGTAGAGCACCAACAAATCCTCGTAGAGCCCCAATCACTAATTTAGAAGAGTGTCTTGCAGCTGTTAAAGAAGTAATTAATAAACAATTTAGGGATACATGAGGAGTGGATTTGAGAAGTAGGGACCGAATTTACCAAAAACCTTATCTTGCATTTTTTGATTTGGTCCCATATCCTAATGAATGGCGTGTCTCTGATTTTGTGAAATTTGGCGGTGAAGACAATAAAACCACTTGGGAACATATTAGCCAATACACCGCTCAACTAGGAGAAGCAAATTGTAGTGATGCATTAAAAATCCGGTTATTTTCTTTGTCTTTGACCGAAACAGCTTTCTCTTGGTTTTCATCATTGCCTCCGGATTCCATTTGCACATGGGAATTTTTAGAACGTAAATTTCATAATCATTTTTATTCCAAAGATAATGAATTAAAATTGTCACATTTGACATCGGTAAGCAATGAAAGGATGAAACTGTTGCTAGTTTTATTCAAAGATTTAGAGACATAAAAAACCAATATTTTAGCTTGACAATGTCTAAAAAAGATTTGACCGAACTAGCTTTTAATAGGTTGCGGTCTCATATTAGGGAAAAGTTGGAGGGTCATGATTTTATTACTCTTACACAGCTCCAACAAAGAGCTTCGGCACATGAAAGCCGAAGCAAATAGCCAAAGCACGACCATAAAATTCAGCATAATGTGCATGTTGTTAAATATGATTCGGATAGCACCAATGATGAATCTAGTGATGTACTCGCTGCCGAATTTAGCTGGCCATCTAAGAGGAAGTCTTTAAACTGCGAATCACTCAAACCAATTCATAAGAGTCAGAAAGACGATGTAAAATACACTTTTGATGTGGCCAAATGTGATAGAATATTTGATGAGTTGCACAAAGATGGCTATATTAAATTATCTTATTCATTGCCACCTGCGGATGAGATAAGCGTAGAGCATATTGTAAGTGGCATAATTCATATTCTCATGCTACTAATAATTGTAATGTTTTCCGCCGACAGGTCCAATCGATCATTAATGAAGGACGATTGAGTCTCAAGAAAATGCAAATTGACAAGCACCTTTTCCGATGAACATGTTAGATTTTAACCCCAAGGTGTTGATTCGGCCACATCAAGCAGATACAACAAAAGGGAAGAATGTCGTCATCGCGGAAGAATGGCCCGTTCCTTTGGGTGATACAATCACTCCTAGGAAGGTGGTGCTAAAGAAGTCTCTCGATGGTCACGAGTCCATCAAAGTTACTATTAAAGGCTCGGAACCCGAGGGCAAGCTCAACAGCCCAAGATGATCAAGCCAAAGAACCCTGAGGCAGACAAATGGAAAGTAAATGAGGGCAACATCATGAACAAGAAAATGGGCTTCAAGAAGACACTCGACAGCCTCATGGAGAAATACAAGCACCAAAAGACCGATTCACATAATCGGTCAACAAAGCGGCCAAGATCTCCGTGTGGCGAGGTGTCTCCCAAGAAGGAGGTAAGGCAAAAGCTGAACATGCATGTTCATCCTCCACCTCCCGTATTCGGAATGCCTCCACCGTGGTGTTTCCCTATGCCTTGTCCGCCGGTCCCGATGTGGAACCCACACATGGGACTGTGGATGCATGTTGCACCGATGCAATATCCACCGTTTCACCAGAGATGGAACGCACCAAGAGATAATGTCTTCGAAAGGCTTTCGGGTTACACTCATGATTAGTTAACACCTCAACCGATCAATACAAGATAAAATGATGCTGCAGCTGTACCGAAGCAAGAGTGGCGCGTCAAACAAGGTAACGAACACACTCCTCAAACCTTCATAAATCAGAAAAAATGCATCAGAAGGTGTCGTTAAAATCGGCACGACCGATGTTAAGATTGGAGGAGTTTTCAGTGGACCGATCATCATAGATGATCCGGCTAATAAAGCTTCTCATGATCACGAGGCTAGCAGTAGCAGATCCTCTTCCAAGTATATGCAGCCGAGGTGGTGTCTCTCCAGCTTGACTCGAACTCAAAAGAGGAAGCTACAACGATTACGCCTTCGGGAGATTCGACAAAAAGAAGCTGAAACATAGAGGGATGATGTGTTCAATGAAGTTGGGCCAATGATCCCTCAAGGGAGATTGGAGAGTTAAAAAAAAATCTAAACCCGAAGCTCCAATCTTGCCAACATCGGAGGATTCGGTTATGATTTTGGAATTACCAAATCAAGCTGATACCGCATCGGGAGAGAGTTCCACAACAACACCAACTACGGGGATGTTGATATGTCCAAGTTAGATGATGATGATCTTCTAGACTACGAGCCGACGCCACCGCGGGAAGGTATGGATATTAACACTATTTGCTTGTCTCTCTCGGATTATTCTTTGATAGAAGAAGAAGTTATGGCTCAGTTTGACTCTGTTTGAAGTGACTTATGCTATTTTATCCGTCGAGAGATTGTTCACCAGGATGGAGTCTTTTTTGAAAGGGAAAACAATGAATTGCTTTTGTACCCACATTTGTCTTTGTATGACAGGTTTAAGATTATATAGATGTACTCGGATTTGTGGTTGGATGCTATGTGTGTGACATGTATATAATTGTTTTGTTATATATAGTTGTTTGTGTTCCAATCATCCGTTAGATTACTTTGATGAAATATTGTATTCTATATCTGTTTTGAAACTGATTTGTATATGCAGTATAAAAGAATTGTATATCCTGTATAAAAATAATAAATAGTTTTTGCAGGCGGTCGACGCTGCAGACCGCATAGATTTAGGAAGCACACTGCAGGCGGCTGTCTTAAGTGTCCACCTGCACGAAAGGGTATTAGTACTGGCGGCAATTTAAGATATCCATTTGCACTAGGGCTATTAGTGCAGGCGGCTGGTTAAGATATCCGCCTGGACTAAGGCTATTAGTGTAGACGGTTCTTTAAGAGATCCACTTGCACTAAGTCTTTTAGTGCAGGCGGTGCACTTAAACGCGTATACAAATGACTTATTTTTACAGGCTCACTAAGGCCAGCGAAAACCGAAACCACCTGCAGAAACCGCTTTAAGTCCGCTTGTAAAAATTGTTTTTGTAGTAGTGTAAAAATGTTGTGTTAGTTATAATCCTCTTTGATTTATTAATGTATTGATATTAATAACAGTTACTAGACATTAATATTGATTGTCCTGATTGCCCGTTGTCGACGCTCCCTTGTTGACAATAGGATTTTCGTTGTTAAAATCTTTTAATGAACGAAAAGTTGCCTATATATTAGAATGCTTAGGAACCCTCATGCGGTGAAATGCGTCGCGACACCATACACCAATCATTTATGAAATGTGTTAAAATGAGTTTGGTGGTGTGAGGAAAATAAAATGGGATGGGTGATAGTTCAACTTGTGCCAGGTGAAGAAGGGTGTTTTTGGTCACAGGCCGGGGCTTCATATGAAAGATGATGTGATATGTGTTAGCTTTGGTCTGGTCCACCTATCATGGACATGTGCATCACCCCTGCCATACCGGTTTGTCGGACCTCAAAGTAGTGATTCCGTGCAACCACAGAACCTGTATGGGTGGGAGTTACTCTGCCTTTTTGGTTATCCACATTGAGCCCCTAAGGCGGTCGGTAGGACACAAGAGGCCAGGAGAAGATGTGAAATACTCATGGTCCAATCTTCGAAAAAAGTAATGACCCGTGTCATGGGATCGTACTGCCCATGGATATAGCCCCTGGTCTGTGGTGTCTCCCTTTGAGGGAATTCTAGGAAAGGACGAGGAAAGTGAATTGCCCTGCAGTCTAGCTTTGGGAATGTACTATCGCATCGTCGGAACATGGAAAACACAGATGGATGATCCCTAGATGCATCTTGAGGTGGATTCTGTAGTAAACTTTGTAGTGTTCAAGTAAACGTTATGCTACTCTTGCTTGCGAAATAGTGCATAGCCTGTGGGTATAGTATACAACCTCTGTAGAGTGTATAGTCCATTCGGAATGGCCATTGTCACGGTATTGACACACTACAGCTTAGGCTCACTTTGATTAGTCTTCTTATTGTCCTTGTTCGAGTGAGTGGGTGATTTAGAAAGTGCAGGCTGTGTGCCTGAGCTGTTATGGCTTTGTGCCGGAAGGCCCAACTAAAACTTAGGTACTGAGGGGATGGATGCATATCTCCCCCAGGACCAACTTACTAAAATATGGAAATAAATATTTTGCCTCCCTTTGCAAAACTTCTGTACTGAACCTTACATAAATCTGGCTTTTTGTAAAAGCAAACCCTACATCTTTATCTTTGCTATAACCAAATATCATCGATATATACCTTTGCTTAGTGTTAGGGCTTGCTAAATACCTTATGTACTCACTTGTTTGCAATTGTTGTTTTAAATAGAGAAGACTACATAGAAAATGACAACGTGTTGGGTTTTCGTTCTGCTTCCCAAATTACTTGTGGCTTTGGGCCACCTTTTTCGCTATCTGTCTAATCTCTAGCTTGTCAAATGGTTGTGGATATTTTAATCCTTGCCATAATGCAACTAAAGGTCTGATATCAGGTATATTACTCTATTCGAAGTATGCTTTTGATATACATTGCGTATCAGCTACTGATCCAGGGACTGATACGTGATGCACAGTGTATCTTAAAAATGGGGTGCGACATTTGAATTGAATTTGGATAGTTCCTCACAATAAGTATCTTGGTCCCACTTTGGTAACTAAAACCATGCCACTATATGTATATAGCGATCAACAATTGAATACATTAATAACTAAAATTATTTACACCTAAGAATTTCTTAGTACGTAAATATATTTAGCAATCAACGATCATACACCTTGGTCACTAATTATATATGTCCACCATAGAAACTAAGTCTTGGTCATTATTTGTCAATATTTCGAGACCAAATTTATTGGTCACTAAAACTTGGTGATTAAAGCTCCTTTTTTCTTGTAGTTAATTTACCACAAATTCCTATTCGAGAAGAAAACTAAAACAGGAAAAACAATAGGTTAATGAGAACTAGGCCATATGCTAGGCCACAGGCATGCGACTCTGGATCCCTCTTAGTCACAAAAAACACAATTGATTTGGAGCTCATCCATGGCAGCGGAAGGTTCAGGGAACGATGGCGTCCATGCTAGATGCAGCCTTCCAGTGATTAAAATTGATTACAGAACTATACCAATTCGGTCGGGAAGACCTCACACAACAATTTTTTAGGTTCTTAGACTCTAGGTCTCATTGGAAGTGGTCGGGATGGATCAGTAGGTGGTGAAGCTTCGATGATGATGGAAGCAGGGAGCTCAACGGAGTTGTTGATGATGGCTTATTCTTCATTCAGGAGCTTCATCGTGGCACTGGAAAGACCGTCTTTGAGGAGGGAGTTAATTGTGATGTTCAGAAAGTTTTAACATTGTCAAGATCATAATCAGCAGTCGGAGGCCGTGATGGTGATGTGATATCTGGCACAGCATACGTTGGAGCTGAGACGGTAAGTGTTAGAAAGAGGCACAAAGAAGTATCGAACCACTAGGTACAAAGGAATTGCCCATTGTCTCGCCGTGAACGAAGGAATCAATGTCGAGGTTAACCAGTAGAACCAACAGTCGGAACATGAAATGAGAAATAAATGTGTTACGGTGGAATGGGAGAGCCACCGATCGACGAGGTTGAATCAATTAACATGCATCACTTTCGATCTTGTGGTTGCCATGGGAATGAATGGTGATAGCGAGTGACGAGCTCGATTGGTGCTCGGCAGTGGCCTTGGCCACAATACAAGAGTCTTTTTAAAATAGAACAAGTGATGTTGTTTCACGTCTTAAAAGGTAAAACACGAATTCGATCTCAACCATTGATTTATATAAGAAAAAACATGCTCTTGACCCACAAAACTCACTAATTACTTTCAAAATTGAATTATACAGTAATTAATAATTATTGAAGAACTTTTACCTCTTAGAAGGTAAAAGGACAGTTTATGCTTCGAGATCAGTGTAGATGAACAATACACATTTATTTGGGTCTATTTTAAATCTGTCCAATAGAACACGAAATATAATACATGTACGTCATGTAGCACCAGATTCGTTGTAGGCGTACAAGGGCTTGCCCCTGAGCTCAGCAATGTGGACCCGCAAGTGGGTGCCTGCATAGACGGTGATAGCGCCGAGAAAGAGACAAGAGTGGAGAGAGAGATCACAGGAGGAGGACTAGTGCGCCCCACAGCAGATGATTTTGTTTACAATTAAAACATTTTCCCCTCTTTTTCTGCTTAGTTAAAACTTCCCTCTCTCCAAAATTTGCCCACATTTGCATGTTGATAGTTAGACTAGAATGTGATAGCTCAGGTTCGAGTTGAAAATCTCCCAATGGATTGAAATTAAAATCTATAGAATAGAAATAACTATTAAGAATTATTCAATTAATTTTAAACAGTTTTAGGCATCATATAACTATGAAGATTCTTAGCTTGCCTCAACATGTTCCGAGTGTCCAATGGGCCAAGACAATTTGCGTAGTAGGAGTACTCACAAAGGACGCAAGATTGCCATAGATTCCTTTTGTCTTTTACCTAATGGAATATTTTTGTAAAGATTCCCATGGGTTTACTTTTGTCTTTTACCTAGCGTGTAATGGATTATTTTTGCCATCGATTCCTTTTGTCATTTACCTAATCGTTCCCATGGTACTACTATATATTATATAGTCTGTTCCAAAACGGCCAGTGTAGACTTGTGATTTGCATGCATTGACAAGATTACATCAATATAGAGTAATGTTTTTCAATTGTATAAACTACGGGCAATGATCAACAGGAATATTGGACAAAAATTGCCATACGAATAAAGCATCATACACTAGCTGTATGACGTTGAAGTTCCTAATACACGCGTTAAATAAATTAAACAGCCCAAATAATAACGACTTTAATTTTCTTGGATTTGAGCGACACGGCAATATTAACTAATGTTTTGAATCAAATGTTTCTGATTACATAATACGAAGGGACAAAATTGCGAGACTTGACCATCATTATAAAATCTCAGAGTAGCTTGCATGCATCTCATAGTTGTACATGTAATGTTAGTATATGGATTATACAAAACAAAGTAGCAGGCTACCAGCCGTGTAACCACTTCTCATTTGGATCGAAGCGGCAGTAGTGATGAGTTGCAAGGTCAAGGTGTGTGACTCGGAGTTCCTGCCCAATGTCGTACCGGACAAGTAGCATTATAGCTAAGAAATGGACTTCTAACATCAATTTAACAATTCATCTTATTCAAAAATTAGTTAAAATGCATAAAATTATTAGTCGTGGTTCAAATAACTTTAATGATAAAGTAAATTAGAAAAAAAATATATGATATTCACTATTTTATTTGATCAAGATGAATAGTCAAAGTCAATATTAGAATTTAATGACGACAACGATTTAGTAATGGAGTAAGTTTCTTGCGGCGTTCCTAGGAAGCAGTGCTGCGGCATCAATTCTCCCTTGCGTTGCTCTTGGCTACTGTGGCAGACTTGGGAGTTTCGTGTTCTCCAGCTAATTGGTGTGATTATGATGTGGCTAACATGGTGGGAAATAGACTTAAGAGCTGATAGTTAGTTGTGGAGCTAAACACACACGGACTAACAACTAGTCAGGGGTAAGACAGACATTCTAGGTTGGACTAACAATTAGTCCATATTCTAAACAGGCAAAGGACTCACTGTTAGATTAGTCCTATGGATCCATACACGGCCTTAGCTGGCCTAAAAATTGTTCGAAGCATCCAATGGACCCAGGCCAACTTGTGTAGTGTTCAGAAAGGACGCAAGTTTGCCATAGAATTCTTTTCTTTACCTAACATCTAACAGAATATTAGTTTTTCTTTTTGGAAAGTTCCCTTGGGTTGTTCCCGTCGTCTCTCTAGATTCTCCGTTTTTCTGCGTATAAGGCATTGGAAGACAATTTGTATACACACGCACCAGTTGGATGAACTACCAGCGCTAAACAATATTCAGGCATAAGACAGAACAATACGCGTATGGGAGTTGGCCTTGAACAATTTGCTATATTGAGTCAAAAATCAGTGTGAAACAAGTAGACTATTGATGTGAATGCATTGTTGAGATAACAACATTATACAGTAAATTTTTTTCAATCATGCAAACTAGTTACAATGATCAGCAGGAATGGACAAAAACTGCAAGACTCACTCTACACTATTACTATAAAACAACAAGGTGGTACGATGATCATCATACACTAGTATTACGACGTTGTAGTTCCAAATACCATCAAATATATATAACTAGGCAAGTAAAAACGACTTCTTTCTTTGATTTGAGAGAAGAAGAGACAATATTAACTTATGTTTTGAATCAAATAATTCTAGTTACATAAAATGAAGGGACAAATTTGCGAGACTTGACCGCTATTATAAAATCTCAGGGTAGCTTGCATACATCTCAGAGTACTACATCTAATATTAGTATATGGAGTATACATCTGTTGTTGTGTCATCAAATTAATTGGCCATCAACCGTGTAACCAATTCTCATTTGGATCCAAGCGACAGCAGTGATCAGTTGCAAGGGATAAGCTGTGTGACTTGGTGTTCCTGCGCCATGACGTACCAGCCAAGCGGCATTAGAGCTAAGAAATAAGGCAGACTACTAGCTGTCGACAAATGGATCCGTACACTACGTCATAGTTTTCTACTCATCTCCAATCTCTCATCAAATATGTCTACTACGAATATATAGAAAATAATGGGGAACACAATGAGTGCGGATCCAGTAGAGAGAAAACATCATCGAGGAGAAACAAAAAAACAACTCCGTGTCTATGAAGCTTATTAAGACTGGGAAATCGAAAAAATGTAACCTCTGTATGTTCTGGCCATGTCATTTGTTGGGATTATGTATCCCAGGTACCTTGGGCTACGACCCATTTGGAAGGCCCGTCTACAAAGAACGGCCCATCACATTACGGAACCACCCGACGTCCGCAAATGGCTTGATTTCATCAAGTCCCGAAGAGCTACGAGGGTCGAGACTGTCCAGAAGCCTCATCCAACCACCAGAAGGTCAGAACTGCCTTACTTGCCTGACTCATTGCTCAGGCACCGCCTCTAGCCGACCCTGGGCTAGAGCACCCGACAAAAAGCAAGATTGCTGAAACTGTCCGGTAGGCTTTGTCCTGCCCCCAGCGGGTGAAAGACGGAGCGTGCCAGCCCGACGCTCAAAAGCTGTCAGGCAAGGCGGTTCAAAGATGTTCGCGGCCCCACCCATCAGCGGTCGCTTGGTAACGTAGGTGTCAAGCCTTGTAACCCTGGCTCGACCCCTAAGGGCGCACCGGGGACCCTTAGACATACGAGATGAAAGAGAACAAACACACACATCAAGACATCCACGCACATACGCCCTAGGGTTCTTGCTCGAGCAGGGACTCTAGTACCATTGTAACACCCTCTCAAGCTAATACAATCCACCACTGGACGTAGGGTATTACGCATCCACGGTGGCCCGAACCGTAGAGTAGGCCACATCAATGAGAAGAATGTGTGAATCCTCCTCCGATACACAAATTTCACTGTGTTGGTGATACGAAACACCGACAATTGGCACGCCAGGAAGGGGGTCTCCTCTCGTATATCTTCGATTCGCGGATGGCTTTGATCTTCACCATGGTGGGAGAGTCTTCAGTCTGTCACCTTCGTTTTAGGAGCTTCATGGTCACCGTCGCCTCAGATGCCAGTCATGGCACGTCCCCTTCTTCATCGCTTGCCAGGCCTTTCGCTTCGAGAGCCTGGACTTCATCGCCGATCAGGACGGCCAACTACATCTTCAGACCGCGTGCAAGAGATGCGTGACCCGATGTCATCACTCTCGCCTAGCATTGGGCCATGACCCAACACGCGAGTTCTTCGTGATCCATGCCCCTAAGGATAGGGAAGAGGTGCCTCTTGGCCACACTCAAACCAGCGACCTCTTTGGACGACATCGAGCGGCCAGCGTCGTTGAGCAAGCTCTGCAACACAAGGCCACCACTGGTGGGACTGACTCCGCCTGCTAAGCAACCAACGAGGGATCAGCACCACCACCCAAGGACGCACCTCCGACAACCAGAGGCATTCGAGCTCACGGACGAACCACTTACGAGCAGATCATGGCAACTGGCACTCTGACCTTCGAGCGTAGGATCCAGAACGTTGCGGCGGCTATGCTCATCCTCGACGAGGCTGTCACACCGGAGAATCCAATGCTCTGTGAGACTCACGAACGTCTACGCGTCTTCCTCATTGGAGCGCTGCAACAACAAGAACAATCATCTCTCCTGACATGATCTGAGATCCGAAGTAGCCAATGACAATGCGCTGGCGAACGAATCTCGGCACCTGCTAGCTGCGGAGGTCAGACGGGCGGACAAGACCCTCTACAGGGTGCCCAGTTGATCCATCGACGCCTCATAACGGACCGCGACGCAGGGCACACCATCTACGCCAGGCGACTGGCCAGGAGCGACCCATCTCGGAGTCCAAGCCTCGTTGGGGTTGGACCCCGAGCCTTCGGGCTAGGAATTCACTGAGCGAGGTTTCCACCTCATATCCGTGCCCCGACCAACATTGTCAAGTACGCCGGTGAGTCCAATCCAAGTCACTGGCTTGAGGACTACTGCCTCGCCTGCTGTGCTAGAGGGCAAAAGACCTGTTCGCCATCTAGTACCTGCCGCTTTTCTTGGCCGACTCGGCACACTGACGGCTCAAGCACCTTCCGACCAGCTGCATCAATGACTGGTCCAACCTTCCACGTGTCCTCGTTAGCAACTTCCAGGGGACCTACACTCATCCGGATAACTCTTGGGATCTGAATAATTGCAAGAAGTCAAGCGAGTCGCTTCGAGACTACATCCAGCGCTTCTCCCAAAAGCGCAACGAGCTGCTCGACGTCAGCGACGCTGATTTCATTAACGCCTTCACCTGTGGGATGACATCCAAGTCACTCGTTCACAAGCTGGGGTGCAAGAATCCCCGTACAGCCTGCGACCTCCTCGACATTGCGACCACCTTTGCCACCAGGGAGGAAGCTGTCCAAGCTAACTTCAACAAGGATAGAGATAGGCACAAGGAGAAGTCCAAGACCGAGCGCCACCAGGGTGGAAGCTGTCCAAGCTAACTTCAACAAGGATAGAGATAGGCACAAGGAGAAGTCCAGGACCGTCGCGATGACCGTCCGGGATGTGGTTCGAGTACCAAAAGATCCAAGAAGAGCAAGCTGCACCGCGATGAGTTCGTAGGTGTACCGACCGACCTCCCCAACCTCAAGCACGCGCCCACAACGATTACTTCGAGAAGCTCCTCGACAAGCCCTGTCCGAGCCACGTGACTCCAGTCAAGCACCTTTATTGGGATTGCCACCTAATGAAGCAGTACCTACAGGGTGATCTCTGACCCTCGCAGCGGCCCCGGCGACCTGACCCTCCTACAAAGGATGGCGAAGGGGACAGGGAAGCGCCCTTCCCCAAGCCGGAATGCTACCTCATAATCTTCGGTGGGTCGATGACTTACGAGTCTTGACACCATCACAAACTCACCTTAAGAGAAGTCAACGCAGCTCATTCAGCTGTTCCGACCTACCTCAAGTGGTCGGACGCAGCCATCGCCTTCGATCGGTCCGACCACCCTGATAATGTGCCACAGCCGGGACACCTTCCACTCATGCTCCACTCCATCAGCACTACTCGGCTCACATGGCCTTCATGGATGGAGGAAGTGGTCTCAACATCCTCTATACCCCATGCATATCTCGTGGTCGGACATTCGCCGGAGCAATGCCCCATTCCACGGCGTCATTCCCGGGGACCAAGCTATACGCCTCGGACAGATCGACCTACCTGTCACTTTTGGAGACCGAAACAATTTTTAGACGGAGAAGCTCATATTCGAGGTGGTCAACTTTGTGGGGACCGATCACGCCATCCTCGGACGACCATGCTACGCCAAGTTCATAGCCGTCCCCAACTACATCTACCTGAAGCTGAAGATGCTGGGCCTCAACAGCGTCATCATTGTAGCATCGCGCTTCTAACATGCACTCACTTGTGAACAAGAGAGTTTTGAGCTGGCCATGACCCTCACTGGTTCGGCCGAACTGGTAGGGCTCTGCAAGATCAAGGGGTCGGACAGCGCCCTCGACTCCAAGGCCTCGACCTCTGCATTCTTGGAACCCACCAACAACTCCAAAGAAATCGTAATCGACCCTTCCGACCTTACCAAGAAGGTCAAGGTCGGAGCAAGGCTCTCCAACAAATAGGAAAGCGCACTCATCGACTTCCTCGTCGCCCATTGGGCGTCTTCACCTGGAAGCCAACCGATATGCCAGGTGTCCTGAAGGAGGTTGAAAGCCCTCAACATCATTCCTGGATCTCGACTGGTGCAACAGAGGCTCCAACGTTTCAACGACGAGAAGCGACGGGCCATCGGAGAAGAAATCACAAATCTACTCGACGCCAAGTTCATCAGGGAGGTGTACCACCCCGCGTGGCTCGCTAATCCTGTAGTGGTAAAGAAAAAGAATGAAAAATGGAAGATGTGTGTTGATTGTACTGGTCTCAACAAAGCGTGCCCAAAGGATCCGTTCCCTCTCTCACGCATCGATCAGGTGGTCGACTCTACAGCCGGCTGTGTGACCCTTAATTTTCTTGATGCATACGTCGGTATCTCTATGCGCGGTTCTGACTAGCCAACCACATCGTTCATCACACCGTTTGGCTCCTTTTGTTATGTCACCGTGCCCTACGGGCTCAAGAATGCCGGTGCGACCTACCAGCCCTACATGCAGAAGTGTTTCCATGACCAACAAGGTTGAAACCTAGAGGTCTACGTCGATGGCATCGTTATCAAGTACAAGAAGGTCTCCGACCTGATCGAGGACTTGTAGGCTGGCCTAGGAGCTTCAGACGATCCCCATCACTTGGATGTTTGCGATATGGGGGCTCGACATCTTCGAACCTTTTCACAAAGCATCCGAGGGCTTCACCCACCTCTTTGTCACTGTTGACAAGTTTACCAAGTGAATTGAGGCCAAACTAGTTTCGAGCATCACAGCTGGCCAAGCAATCAACTTCTTCTGTGACATCATCTATCAGTTTGGAGTCATGAACACCATCATTACCAACAATGGTCGGCAATTCGCTGGTCGAGAATTCCATAAATTATGTGAGGAGTACCATATCCGACTCGACTTCGCTTCTGTGGCCCATCCGAGGACGAACGGACAGGTTGAGCGCGCCAATGGAATGGTGCTCCAAGGGCTCAAGCCTCGACTGTACAAAACAATCAAGCAGGCAGACCGAACGACGGGTCCAAAATATTTGCTCCGTGTTGTGGGGCCTGTGTACGACCTTGAACAGAATGATAGGCTGCACTCCCTCCTTCAAGACTTTCGGGGTGGAGGCCATGCTTCCAACCGATCTCGACTTCAACTTTTTGAGGGTCCGCGCCTATGACGAGGCAAGGTCAGAAGAGACGTGACAAGACGCCCTCGACTAGCTGGATAAAGCTCGCGACATCGGCATTCTACGATCTGCCACGTACCAGCAGTGTTTACATCAACTACATGCGCGATGTATCAAGGGTCAGGCCTTCCGTGTGGGAGACCTGGTCCTCCAGAGGGTCCAAACCAGGGTCGGCCAGCATAAGTTGTCACCGCAATGGGAGGGATTGTACATCGTCAAACGAGTTCTAAGGCCCGGCGCCTACAAGCTGGCAGACAAGGACGGCAACGAACTGGAATATTGAGCAATTACATTATTTCTGCCCCTAATAACATCAGATAAGTTAAACACTTCAGTCTGACTCAGATATGTCTTTTCACTCTTGCTCTAAGCGGTGGAGCCGAGCCGAAAGGCTGCACTCCACTGCTTAGGGGGCTGCAATGTCTAGGGTCATCCACGGCAAGACCGTGCGACTCTTGCGGCTTAGGCTCCGAGCGTCTTGCCTGAGAGTCGGCCCACCTGACCTCCGATCGGCATGGAGGTCTGACTCCCAACTTTTCTCCGCTCTCAGGCTCCGCGCCTCGCATTTTGGGGCCTATTTCCTGACCCTCGCACTCCCGAGGCTAAGTCCCAACCCGCGCAAATGTGAACCCCGAATGTCCCCCCGATCGACGTGACTTAGCCCAAGCTCCCGGACGACCATGGGACGGAAAAAGTAAACTGTAAGAGATTGCGCCTAAGCCTTCTTCGTGGCTAATGTTGATGACCCGTGGCCAGTGACCGCTCTACGGCTGCATTGAACCCGAACTTCAACCCTACGAACTATACCTAGCCCAGTCATTCAGCCACGCCCAACATAAACTTAAGAACACCAAATGCGACAAAGTTTACATAACAAAAGATGGTTGGATGCTGTTTTATTTACATGTTCCAAAAACTGGCTGCTCCAGGCACCACACACAAAAACAAAAACTACTCTAACTTGGTGGACTCTCCAGGGGAGGCAGCTAGCCGAACCGGTCGCAAAGGAAGGACCTCGTGTTAAAGTCCGAATAGAGCCAGCGCGCCAAAGGTTGTACCGTGTCCGCCAGCTGGTCGACCTCCTCGTCCAATGTCCCCGCCGCAAATCCTTCCGCGACGACCCTGAGGTCGGCGTTCGGGTAGTGGGACCTGGTCTGAGCAAGGGTCAGCGCACTCCCATCCTCTAACGCCCGGAGCGCCACGAACCTAATGATGCTGGGAAGCTGCATCAGCACATAGCACATGTATGCGGCAGAGATGTCTTCCTCGCGGACGTCGGCGAACAGCCTCCTAATGAAGAACAAGACGTCGGCCTTCAGGCGGTTGAACCCTCGGCATGGATCTTCATTGATATCCACAGTCAACCTCCACACCACCGATGACAACAAATGAAAGAACGAAGTTTGACCGGCACTACCGTTGTGCTCCACTTTGGCAGTGGCAGTGACAACATTGGCATCCTGCAGCTCCCGTGGAGTTGCAAGATCAACACCTCGGAGGTCTGTCGCACCTCCGCTGGGCGATGGTGACCTCCTTGCTGGTCTGCAGCTCATCTTTGAGCTATGACCATGCCTTCAGCCTCCATTTGGACTTCCACTACACAGGCCTCCTTGGCAGCGGCGCGACCCTCCTCAGCGATCATGCGGGCCCCCACAGCGGCGTCCCGAAGGACCTGCATCTCTAAGGTTTGGAAGTTCACCTACTGCTGGAGCGCTGGACAGAACACAAAAACATCGTTGGAATTCTAGCACCAGAAGATCGGGAAGTATAAGCAACTTACGTGCTACGGCCGGCATGGCAGCGGCGAGCTCAGCCGAGATCTTGGTCTTCTCGGCACGAATCTGGTCGACCTCCCCACAGGCTTGGAGGGTGTCGTCGAGCGCGATCCGGTGGTTCACCTTCGCTTGGGTAGCCTGGCAACGGAAACGGTGAGCGTCGTCTATGGACGCGTCCCGACCGTGCCCCGCCACGAGGGTGTCGGCCCGAGCCTTCGCCAGCTCCTCACGGAGGGTAGCGATCTCTGCCTGCAGCCCATCTCCAGGCTGTGGCTGACCCATTGCCCGGTAGAGGGCCTTATGCGAGAAAAACGACAAATGTCAACAACGCTGAACTGCAAACAGCACAACCTTGAAGAACGATGACAGATCGAGAACTTACCCGGCACTCCAACAGCTCGGGATCTTGGAAGGCATCTCGGCACTTAGCCAGCTCGTCCAGCCATTGGCTTATGCCTTCGCCAGCGGCCAGGATGAATCGACAGACACCACAAACTTGGTTGTCGTATTGCAGCCAGGCCCTGGCAACCACATACCTGGACGAAGAGCTGACCTCCACCCCTCGACCCCTGGGGGTCCGAGGTCAGTGGCGCGACAACGGTTGCCGTGGCGGCCATTGCCGTAACCGCCGCGGCAACCTCGCCGCTCCCTGCACCAGGGCCGCCTTGGTCCTCTGCAGCAGTAGTCGGGGTGGCACGGGCGATGTCACACCCCAACTTGTAAAACACTGAAAATGTGCAGCACCTGCATGTTGAGGGCAAAGTTCAATCCCTAGAGCAATCCCAATTCAAATCTGAATTCAACTAAATTAAGAAAATAAATGCCAAACAAACCCATTCCAAACTCACCTTTTTATAAAAGAAGTGTGCAAATGAGAAAATACAATAATTAACTAGGCTATATAATAGAATTTTGGAGAATTTATCATAATTTTTACAACTCACCTAATACCCGTAACTGTTCAGTCAAATTTCAGAAGTCAACGTTTTGTATAATTTATAATTCAAAATCCGTGCAGATTCAGAACTTGGTGCGAAAACAAAAGTTGTTCAAAACATCATGTCCCATCGTCACAAAAAGTTTCATAATTTTTCAAGGCCGGGAAGGATGGTTTCTAGAGGAAAAACAGTGCACAGTTTCAAACTCCCAGAATTTCGAAATTGCTGCCAGTCCCACCTGTCAGTCCTGTTCTTTCACCTCTTTCTCCCCATTGGACAGCTTGGGCGGCAGCCCCTGAGCCTGGACACCGAAACCAGGCGTGCAGCTCTCACTCCTTCCCATTTTCCTCCCAGGCCAGAGCTTTTCTCCCCCTTTCCATCCCCTCACAGCCACCACCACCATTTCCACCCTTGGAGCTCCCTGGAGCTGCTGGTATGCTGCTCTCCTTGCAAAACCGCTGCAGTAATCTTCTCCACTAGCACTTCTAGGTGTTCCATGTCTTATTT